>OZ024870.1:26749065-26778847 GCA_964017185.1 Rugalucina vietnamica | reverse complement strand
GCTGCGTTCAGTTATTAATATACCCCTGCGATGTTCAGAAAAAAACTGACAATTCTGGCAAGAAATGGACAACCGGGTGAATTTGTTTATATAATGAGTTCAGTATGATTATAAATATTTTCTCTGTATAATAGGAGAAGAGATTGCCCAATTGGGCAACACAAAATACTAGAAGGTTAACAGCTAATTTCTCCTACTTTTCATTGATTGTTGCCCAATTGGTCATTTTGGGGTGTTCTCATTAAAATTAGCCTGTGCAAAAGACCAAACGAAATTGATGAAAAATAGACACACATGCATGTAGGGGAGATATAAATCGAAAAATTATCCGTTCAATTTTTTTAAAACTGATTTGTCATTAAATAATACAACTTTGAAAATTGGTTTTGTTTGAAATGAATTGGTTTGACAATCTGTTTCCATTTGGGCAACAAAAATCTCAGTTTGGAGCTCAAATGGGCAACGCCATATAATTTTGTTATCTAGGAGCCCAAATGGGGAACAACTGTCAAGATTATTTACTAGTATTCTGATATGCTGAACAAATAAATTAGATTTAGAAATAAGATTACAGATTGCAATCATATCTTTTAAATTACTTTAAGATGAAATATATGATCATTCTCATTTTGTTATAAGCTGTACAACAAATAAAAATAATTGTTAGATCCTTTGGAAGCAGTAAAACATTGAAAGCGAGAAGATGGGCCATATTGTACAATTTCGGGTAATGAACCTTCGTCAGTGACCCTTTACAAAACTGGCAGCGAAAGCCAGACATTTTTGCTGCAATTTTAAAAATTTACATCGGTGTAGTCTAAATCAGACTTGTATTCCCAAAGGGGCCAAATAATCAAAATACTGTTAAGAAGATGATTCTTAACGTACAATATATTTGAAACACTCCAAATATATTCACTGATCCCAAAGGATCAAAAGAAAAATATAATCTACACTATGGATAGTAGCAATAGTATGGATAGTAACAAAGTAGCTGGGGCATTTCTAAAATGGTCAAATTTGTGAAGAAATGTGGAGTGGATTTTAAACATAGAGAATGGGGGAATATCTGAGGTCCATTCTGTCAAAGTCAGGGGTAACATACCAAGAGAAACGCTGTGTGCTCTTGATAGAGTCGTTATTAGTAAACATCATGTGACAACCGTCTCATACTGTTGCGCTTGTTTTGATTATGTCAACAAAAATTGTGTCGAATGTGACAAAGACAAAGAAGTGCCAATACAAAACGAAGTACATTGTCAAACAACACCATCAGAATTCCAGACTGATACAGAATGCCAAACAGATTTCAGTTCCAAAATAAACAGATCCGAAAGGTAACTAAATAAATCATATACATGCACCTTGGGGTGGTAAGAAAACATTTTTATTGAATCAAAGAGTTGTAAACAATATTCTCAACAACTTGCACATGCATTCACTCACACATGTCATCCCATATGCATGTAGGTCAGATCCGTCTTTGCTATGTTTTGGTTTGTCTAAGATCTTAATGCGATTAAATGTTACCAAACTGCTAGGGTATGCAGACTGCAGAGCCATTGCTTTTGTGTAACAAAAGCAATTCTTTGTGCCCTGGCTCAATGCTAAAGTACATTTTTTTCACTCCAGATTTTTTTTACATTCAGTTTTACGTCCCTTTCAAGCTTTTTCACTCATATCGAGAAGAATCAATCGGTAGGTGGAGATAAACTCGATTCTCAGCTCAACTGAGCATGGGAGTTTATCATGCTCAGTCTCTTTTCATTAAAATTCTAAGATTTTTGAATTTATGGCAGGAAAAAGTAAATGGGTATGATGACATTGATTCTGGTATTAGTTATTTTAAGCCCTGATGAGCATGAAAAAAAAAAAAAAAAAAAAAAAAAAAAAAAAAAAAAAAAAAAAAAAAAAAAGTTTTTATTATGTGACTTTATTGCATATTGTATTACACATAGATACTCAATCCAGTTTGATGATACCACATTGAGACCATAGTACTTTCAATAATGATAGAATACATTATGATAGAATGCATTATAGTACATCTTAGCATTTCCCGCAATCCAGCAACACAGTTCCAATTACACAATACATGAGGAACAGCTACCTGTCACCATGTCCATATAAATTACCTTATACATGTACATGTACAAACATTGCATTGAAACACCTGTACTTACCTAGTAAAATTGCTGATGAATGGTCAGTAATGTTTACAGCATAATGTCACCGATGACGCTTTAGAGCACTTTCACACAAATGTGTTCTCTCTTGATCAAAGAGCAAGTAACTTATGAAGTGTATGATTCTCTGTTTCAGGTAAAGAGGCCAGGTGAAAGCACTCCTCCTCCTATGCAGTTGTCTGATGATCCAAACACAATTTGCAAAATATACGCCTTGATTTGTCATGTGATTTTACTCTTAATGCAATTATAATGATAACATTGTTTGATTTTCATTGTTATTTCATTCTCATTGATCAGCACTCCAGGAGGTCATACCATTAAGGCCTAATATGGCATGTCCATGGACTAACAGAGTGTAAATAGCCATATTTTATTTGATTCATAAAGTGTACTGCAATGGTCAACAAAACATTTCATAAACTCTGTTTTAAATTGACCGTTGCCCATTTGGGCAACTGAAAATAAAACTGCGTCAAAATGGGCAACAAGTAACAAAATAATTTTCTTTAAAAAATGCCAATTTTCAAACCTACATAACTTTTTTAAAAAGTAATGTTAAAAAATTTGAACGGACAAAATTTAGATAAATTCTTCTCCTTCTTTTTGCTCCAATTAGGTTTTGCACATATATTAACATTTTGCACAGATCGTTTTTATGAGAGATATAAAAAAGGGCAGTCTGTTTCCCATTTGGGCAACAAAATGCGATAAAATGGGCAGTTTGGTGTAAACCTTCTGAAAAAATGGCATTGCCCAATTGGCAATCTCTTCTCCTGGTATATAAAACGTCCAGATCTTGTGATGCTGTATATCTAAATTGATTACATAACGTATGGAGCCAAATTTTAACAAACATTTCGCTGATATTCGAGTTTCAAAGATTCAACAAGGAACCATGGTTAATGGTTTGTAATTTTATATGTAAAATAAAATTATGAAAGAATAACCATTTGTCTTTATGAGCACCATTTACAAAGTTAAACCCTGATTTTCATCCATTGTACATTTTAGAATTTCATAGAAAGCGGTTGTTACAATATAAAACTAAGCATGTCAGTGTTATTTTGCCAAAAATAATAATAATAATACTATTCTACTAGGACGGTTTTACGACCAAAGCTTGCAAGAGTGGGTTCCTTTGGTGTGTCTTTTGGGATCAGTGAATCCATTTGGTGTATTTCAAATATATTGTACGTTAAGAATCATCTTCTTAACAGTATTTTGATTATTTGGCCCCTTTGGGATTAGGAGTCCACAAATGTAAATTCTTGAAATTGCAGCAACATGTCTGGCTTTCGCTGCCAGTTTTGTTAAGGGTCACTGATGAAGGTTCATTACCCGAAATTGTACAATATGGCCCATCGTCTCGCTTTGAATGTTTTACTGCTTCCAAAGGATCTAACAATTATTTTTATCCTTCATGAGGTAAGCAAGTCTTAAAGCCATGACAACATGAGTTATACAGTTTCGTGATTTTTTCCTCCGCACCAAATGCCATAGTGAGCTAAATTTATTGTTAGACAAAGACTCATATCTCCTCTTCGTGATATTTCAAGCGTCTTCTATAGTGTGAAAGATACGAAAAAATAGTATTTATCCTAAAGTAAGAATAGAGGGACCATTATTGATATTAGAGGAATGTCTGTCTTTAAATGGCTTGGTGATTTCCTTGACTTAAAGCATATACAAGAGGATTTAAATATCACGAAAATGAGCTGTGAGAGAAAGTCTAACAACCAGAGGACCAATGGTCCTGTAAACGCTCACCTGAGACCTGAGATATATACCAATAAACTTGTTTGACTAGAATGGTAATATACATGTATATAACCCCAGGGCAGGGTCAGAGCAACGTCTGGAGTCAATTTCTTTTTTAAATCATAAAGATTCATGATCAGTCCATTTGCCAATTTATTGCAAGTTTTGCCCTTCAAATGACATTGTAACAATTTTCCCCATTCAAATGCATGGGCAACCTAAGTTGACCTTGCCGTAAAAAAGGTCAAGGTCATCTCAGGGTCATGATTTAAACAAACTTTGTAGAGCTCCATTGCTTGATGCTTCATGCCAAGTTTCAAAATCATAGGCCTTCTGGTTCTGGAGAAGAAGATTTTTAAAGGTTTTTGCTATTTATAGCCATGGCGGCCATCTTGGTCACGTGACCTTGGCCAACTTGACAAACTTTCATTTACTCTTCCTAAGAATTCTCCTCATAAAGTTTGGCTTTGATTGGCCAAGCGATTTCAGAGAAGAAGATGTTTGAACATTATGGTCATACACATGTATAAAGCCCCTGGGCAGGGGCAGACAACCCTCTGGGCCAAAAACATTTTCATAAACATGAATATTCTGTCTATTTTCTCATTCCTAGCAAGTTTTTGCCATTAATTGACATTTTCCTATTTTTTCCCATTCAATTGCATGGGCGGCCTAAGTTGACCTTGCTGTAAAAAAGGTCAAGGTCATCCCAGGGTCATGATTTATATAAACTTTGTAGAGCTCCATTGCCTGATGCTTCATGCCAAGTTTCAAAATCATAGGCCTTCTGGTTCTGGAGAAGAAGATTTTTAAAGGTTTTTGCTATTTATAGCCATGGCGGCCATCTTGATCATGTGACCTTGACCATTTATATAGGCTTTCATTCCCTCTTCCTAAGAATGCTCCACATAAAGTTTCGCTTTGATTGGCCAAGCGGTTTCAGAGAAAAAGATGTTTGAATAATTTGGTCATACACATGTATATTGCCCCGGGATGGGGGCAGACAGACCCCTGGGGTCCAAATTTTTTCAGAATCATCAATCATAAGTCCATTTGCCCATTTCCTGCAAGTTTTTCCCTACAAATGACATTTTAACACTTTTCCCCATTCAAATGCATGAGCGACCTATGTTGACCTTGCCGTAAAATAGGTCAAGGTCATCCCAGGGTCATGATTTATGTAAACTTTGTAGAGCTCCAGTCACTGATGCTTCACACCAAGTTTCAAAATCATTGGCCTTCTGGTTCTGGAGAAGAAGATTTTTAAAGGTTTTTTCTATTTATAGCCATGGCGGCCATCTTGATCATGTGACATTGACCATTTATATAAAATTTCTTTCCCCCTTCCCAAGGATGCTCCACATGAAGTTTGGCTTTGATTGGCCTAGCGGTTTCACGGGAGAAGATGTTTGAATATTATGGTCATATACATGTATATAGCCCCAGGGCAGGGGCAGACAACCCCCCAGGGGCTAAAATTTTGCATTAACATTAATCTTCTGTCCATTTGCCTATTCCCAGTAAGTTTTACCCATTAAATAGCATTTTACCATTTTTTCCCATTCAAATGCATTGGCGACCTAAGTTGACCTTGCCATAAAATAGGTCAAGGTCATCCTAGGGTCATGATTTATATTAAGTATGATGGGCCCGCGTCCCCGATGCTACATACCAAGTTTCGTGGAAATCGGCCTACTGGTTCTGGAGAAGAAGATTTTTAAAGGTTTTTGCTATTTATAGCCATGGCGGCCATCTTGGTCATGTGACCTGGACCATTTATATAAACTTTCGTTCCCCCTTCCTAAGGATGCTCCACATGAAGTTTGGCTTTGATTGGCCAAGTGGTTTTAGAGGAGAAGATCTTTGAAAATGGTGGACGACGGACGACGACGGATGGGTATACTATAAGCTCACCTGTGAGCCTTCGGCTCAGGTGAGCTAATAAAAGCTTATCTGTGAACGTCCCAGTTCCCTGTGGTATTCTGTGCCGAGAAGACAAACCATGAATTATAATGATGAAATGCCAAGCCACGTTTTGGCAGAAAACAAAACCATGGGTGACCCCACAGTGCTTTAAGTCATGCTTATCTCATGAAGGAACCACCTAGCAAGCTTTGTTCGTAAAACCGTCCTGGTAGAATATTAATTTTCTTACAAAATAACACTGATATGCTTAGTTTTATACGTAGGCTGTTCGGAAAGTTTTGAGACTGTGTCGATAACTCAGTAACTTCTGAAATGAATCTATTGAAACTTTACCCAGGAACATGGCAATATATCATAAGGAATTCCAGAGAATTTCAGATGAATAGCTCATCTGGAACCTATTCATTTAATCATTTTAGTATCGGCATGTAACTACTCTCGGAGCACTTTGACGTCAACAACGTCACATCCCTTACAATTTTCCAAATTTTCCCTTCCGATCTGATGCCTTTTAGAGTGCCTTCAAGTCTATTTTGCACTAGCATTTGATTGTAATTATGTTATATTTGATTATTCTGAGAGCAACAGTTGATTCCATTTTAAACGCCATATGCCAGATCTCATGTAGCCAGCTCCCAATTACCTTGCACCGATTTTAAGTTTGTTACTTGTCCCCTCAAACATTAAACTGTCTGTTGCCCTTCCCCAAATTATCTGCATCTTTTCTAAAATCTTGACCGTAGCAACCAAATAATGACAAAATATACTTAATTTGATTTAGCCATCAACAACAAATTTTGAGTATGTTGGGGACTAATTTCGGCATGCATACAGTATTGTAACAATCGCTTTTCCATGAAATTCTAAAATGTACAATGGATGAAAATCAGGGTGTAACTTAGAAAATAGTGCCCATAAAGACACCAAATTTTCAGCTGTAGTACAAAAATGGTTATTCGTCCATAATTTACAAATAAAATTACAAACAATTAATCATGGTTCCTTGTGGAATCTTTGAAACTCGAATATCAGCGAAATTGATGTTAAATTTGCCTCTTTATGTTATGTTATCAATGTAGCCGTACGACATCACAAGATCTGGACGCTTTATATACAGAGTAAATATTTATACTCATACTTAACTCATTATATAAACACATTCACCCGGTTGTGCATTTCTTGCCAGTGGCGATTAGAGTTGTCAACTTATTTCTGAACATCGCAGGGGTATATTAATAATTTAACGCAGCTGTAGGTCACTGTGGTCCATTTGGTTTTCCACGCAAAAGTTTGTTGTGAAAGCAGTTTTTTCGTGACGCGACTGATTTTATAACGCTTACACACCTTTGAAAGATTGTACGATTTTTTTTATTTATTCATTTTTAAAACGATTGACCAGACAAAACGAGGAAAGCATATCTTCACTTTTTTCATTCAGAACTGTTCTAAATCAAAGACGGATGGTACGTGTTACTCGACACGGACGCACAGAGGCTAAATTAACAAGTAACACAAAACAAAATAAACTGTGTTTAGAGAGAGAGAGAGAGAGAGAGAGAGAGAGAGAGAGAGAGAGAGATTTTAATCTACATAACTAAAGAAGTAAGCGCTTGAAAAGAGGCTAAATCACAGGAACATGTTATCCTGCTATAGAGATTTTGTCTGATCTACGGTGTGTCGAAGAGATTCCGCTGGGAAAAATAGACAGTTCTTAGATCAATTAAACTGTCAACAAACAGAAAGACTCAATTTCACTTCAAAAGCTGTGGGAATTCACCCAACACATTAAATGCCCGAACGGAAGAACTTCATTAGACAAAATTGCCCGGAGTGTATTTTTGTTTCTAATATTAACAGGAAGTATTTCAACGTACAAGAACTGCGCAAAGTGGTTAATCTCCATCTGATTGTCACTGAAGCATGTCGGAGAAACTTTATTATTATTATTATTATTATTATTATTATTATTATTATTATTATTATTCAGCTGGGTCCTTCCTACGGCGGAAATGCAACTTGGTTCTTTCTAACTGGAAATGCGATATACACGCATACTCGAACAAGATGAACCACATAAGTAGCACAGCCTTAGGAGGGTTAGCAATAATATTGTGAGGGATTACCTTTGCCATAATCAGATGGGTTATGGATGGTTTTTTCATCTTGAGCACAGTATCTTTCTCCACATACATACATACAGCGAAATAAATATTCTGCCAGTTCCTCTGAAATTGATATTCTCCACCCATATATACCACTGTTTGGATTACTTCTGCCAGAAGACAGCTCTTGAACTGCTATTGTTTTATTTCCACGATCACGTACAGCTGCGTTCAGTTATTAATATACCCCTGCGATATTCAGAAATGAATTGACAAATATTCTTGTCACTGGCAAGACATGGACAACTTGACGAACCCGTTTACATACTTTATTACGCATGAGTTTAACTATTTACTCTGTATATAAAAACTTCCAGATCGTGTGATGATGTACGCCTAAACTGATCACATAATAAAGGAGCCCAATATTAATTAACACACACACACACACACACACACACACACAAAAAAAAAAAAAAAAAAAAAAAAAAAAAAAAAAAAAAAAAAAAAAAAAAAAAACGCATGCACACACACAAAAAATCGTTGATATTCAAGTTTCAAAGATTCCACGAGGAACCTTGTAATTTTGTTTCTAATTGATGAAAGAACCATTTTCGTAGTAAGGCTGAAAATTTCAGTGGCGGATTTAGAGGGGGTTCAAGAGGTGCGCTCGAACCCCCCTCTGGACCCTAATTATTTCATTTTCATGGGGAATTTCAAGAGATTTTGTGTGAAATGAGGCAAACGAACCCTTCTTTTCTTCATTTGAACCCCCTTTTCTGAAATCCTGGATCCGTCCCTGAATTTGATGTCTTTATGGACACTCTTTACAAAGTTGCACCGTGATTTTAAATCGACGTGTATTTTAGAATTTCATGGTAAAACGGTTGTTACAGTATAAAACTAGTATTGAATGTCCTGGTGATTCATTTGACTTAAATCCTATACAACAGGTTATGAGCTGTGTGTGATGGCCTAACAATGAAAAAAGGTACAAGTAGGCAAAGATCAGGAAAAGTCGCAATCAGAAAAAGACTCCCACTCCAAAAACCGAGATGGGAAAAAACTAAATTAACAATCAGGTATTTATACCATGAAAACATATCGTCAGCTGAATGAGCAGCTATTTTCCCAATAGGTGGCCACTCAGTTACCTAAACTTAACTAAAATATGAAAACATACATACGGCGCCAACAGCACAAAAAGTCTAAACACCAAGACATAAAACAAAAAGAACCACCACAGAAGTATCGCCTTGGAACGATCAGTAATATAAAATGTTTATCTGTGAGAAATGTCTTCTAGCATTGTTGTGGTACCAAAGATAGTTTTCCAGGATAAGTCAGTGATACAGTCTATACCTACCTACTTCCAAAATTCAGAACCTCCTATTATTTGTTACAAATATAACAAACCAATCAGAAATACAATTTTTAATTTCAATAAACTTGTTTCTGATCTTGATATCCATGCTAATACTCCTAAGTCTTGAGATTGTAAAGATTCAAAATATGTTTATCAACCCGCTGGACATATTGTTACTGGAAACTTAAAATTAATTTCGGATTCTAGAATTCGCAAAATTGTTTCTAAAGGTCCGAAATATAGATTCCCTTCCTACATTAATTTCGACAAATGTAGAGAGGAGATTTCTTCTGCATTAAATGATTTCGGAAATCGATGGTGTAAACGAGAGGGTGTTGAGGATAATGCTCTTAAAGAATGGAAAAGAAGTATCTTCACTATCGTGGATAAACGTATTAAGTTTTATTCACAAAATACTAATCTTTTACCTCCTAAACCCAAATCGTCATTTAGGCATTTGAAGCAGGGTATCCAAGAATTTCATAGTAAGTATGTCTTGGTTCCGGCAGACAAAGCCGCAAACAATGTTGTTGTCGTTTGTAGGCTTCACTACGTTAACACCTTAAAACAGGAGCTTGATGGTACCAGCCTACCAGGGCTTATCTGGAGACAGATACTGATGAGGTGTCTGTAGTTAATGCCCACTTAAACGATTTACCTGTTAAGTTTTCTGTTTCTGTCAATGAAGGCCAAGACAGACTTCCTACGATGTATTGGTTACCTAAGCTTCACAAAAGACCATACAAAGCTAGATTTATTGCAAATTCTAGCTCTTGTACTACCACTGAACTTTCTAGATTATTAACTTCCTGTCTTACTGCTATCAAATCTCATGTTATAAGATACTGTGAGACAGTGTATGAAACTTCAAATAAAAATTGGTTTTGGTCAATTAAAAATCCTGGTGAGGTGCTCAGTAAATTGAAGTGTAGAGGGTTCCGTGCGACAAGCTTGTCCACATATGATTTTTCTACTCTGTATACAACATTACCACATAATCTAATTAAAGAAAAACTTCTGGATTTGATAGAGTGGACCTTCAAAAGGGCATTAAAAAACTATGGTTCACTTTATTTGGCATGTAATGACAGAAAGGCTTTTTTCACTTCCTCTGACCAAAGTCGGTATACACTTTGGTCATGTCAGAATGTATGCGACGCCTTATCCTATCTCCTTGATAATATTTATATTAGATTTGGGACCAAGTTATACAGACAAATTGTTGGAATTCCGATGGGTACAAATTGCGCACCTCTCGTAGCTGATTTATTTTTATACTGCTACGAAAGAGATTTCATGGATTCTCTTAACCATGATAATCAAGCTGATGTTATCGAGGCTTTTAATTCCACATCTAGGTACCTCGATGACCTTTTGAACATTGACAACCCTTATTTTGAAGGTATGGTCAATCAAATTTATCCACCTGAACTTCAGTTGAACAAAGCCAATATCTCAGATACTGAAGCCCCCTTTTTAGATCTACATCTTTCTGTTGCAAATGGATTTGTTTCTTCTAAAATTTATGATAAGCGCGATGACTTTGATTTTGATATAGTAAATTTTCCTTTTTTGGATGGTGACGTTCCTCGTCGTGCTTCTTATGGTGTATACATTTCGCAACTTATTAGGTTTGCTAGAGTCTGCAATCATGTTACAGACTTCAACGCTCGAAATAAATGTTTAACGGCAAAACTTCTCCAACAGGGCTATCGGTATCATAAACTTCGAAAAACATTTTCTAAATTTTATCGTAGACACTATGAATTGATTTCCAAATATAATGTTGGGTTAAAGACGCTTTTAAGTGAGGGCCTTTCGGAACCTGAATTTTATGGTGACTTGGTTTACAAATTTAAGAAACTTAAAGGAATTAATGATTTTTCTTTTCAGTTCAGAAAAATCATAACATGTTACAGACGTATAGGTTATAACTTGAATGTTATGCGACAGTCTGCATGCTTAGTTTTTAACCCAATCATGGTTGATAACTATGCTGCCTTCTTTAATTGCACGCCGGTGGGTCGGGCGTCAGACTCTATGATGGCCCCGACATAAAGCTATTCATTTTAGTTGGTTGGGGCCGGAGCTTCTTGTCTGTTGCTTGGCCCACCGGGGTCCAACTGGTGTTTTTCTTTTGCTCCGGAGTTAGTAGGTTATTCGGCGCCCAGGGATCTCCATCGTCGGGCAGCTTACTCAGTCTGTGAGTCCTGGTTTTTGATTCATCAGGATGTTTATCATGATTTATTTGTTTGTTCTTGATGATTCATTGACTAGTTAGAGATTCACCACGAGGACCGAAGAACTAACTAAATGTTATGAACCACTGCAGAAGCTTAGGGTGAGGTTATGGCCATGTAAAACCGGTTTAAGCCCGCCATTTACTTTGTGTTACTGATCGTTCCAAGTCGATACTTCTGTGGTGGTTCTTTTTGTTTTATGTCTTGGTGTTTAAAACATTTTTGTGCTGTTGGCGCCTTATGTATGTTTTCATATTTTTAGTTAAGTTAAGGTAACTGAGTGGCCACCTAGTGGGAAAATAGCTGCTCATTCGGCTTACGATATGTTTCATGGTATAAGTACCTGATTGTTATTTTGGTTTTTTCCCACCTCGGTTTTTGGAGTGGGAATCTTTTTCTGATTGCGCCTTTTCCTGATCTTTGCCTACTTGTACCTTTTCATTGCATCATGGGATTTTCGATGCATTTTCTGTCTAAAAATACTGAGTGTCTTCAACTTACTTTCTCAGTCATTAGGTTTGCATGTCTTAACTTGCTCGTGATTGCCTCATATTGTAGGATACCTTCTTAGTTATCGAAATAGAATCATAATGAAGTACACTGTACTTTGTGCGTGTGAAGGCTTTTGTTAAAAAAACGTCATACTTTCTGACCATTCACAATAAACTTGATGTTTGCGAGATTGCAAATTAAGTTGTTGCAAATGGACCGCTTGATGAAAACTGTCTTGTTTTCTGGTTCCTCTGAAATGGGACTGACTGCACCTTGTTTGTTGAAAATGTCATTGAACAAATTCTGTCTCACACTGTCTTAATTTAGTTTTATGTCATCCAATCTCTTAGGGACTTTCTGGTCTCGAGGTCGCCGCTGGCAGGTGGTTACGTAGTATACTGACAAACTATGATGCACCACGCAAAGTCTTTGTGCATCTCACTCCATGTCTAACTGTTCTCTGCACTATGTCATAGTCTATGGAATGTCAGTGTTTGTAACGGGAACATGATGCTTCCATGCAGTTTTGTTTCGGTCAGATAGATAGGACAGTATTTTATTAGCTCACCTGAGCCGAAGGCTCACGGGTGAGCTTATAGTATACCCACGCTCCGACGTCCGTCGTCCGTCGTTGTCCACAATTTCAAAGATCTTCTTCTCTAAAACCGCTTTGCCGATCAAGTTGAAATTTTATGTGGAGCCTCCATGGGTAGGGGGAATGACAGTTTATTCACGGGATCTTGATCACATGACCAAAATGGCCGCCACGCCCATATATTAAAAAACCCTTCAAAAATATTCTCCTCCAGAACCGGTGGGTTGATTCGACAAAACTTGGTATGTAGCATCGGGGACTCCAGCCCATTATAGTTTGTTCAAATGATGACCCTAGGTTGACCTTGACCTATTTTACGGCAATGTCAATTTTGAAAACATAGACTTTTACATGGGAAAAGGTGAGAACAATGGATATTTTGGAAACTATTGCAGCCTGAGACTTGCTAGATGGAAATAACTAATTAAGTCAATGAAGGTATATAATTAATTAAGGTCAAGGTCATTTGCTGACCTTGACCCAATGTCAATGAAATATTAAAATTAAGTCACAATTTCAAAGATCTTCTTCTCTAAAACCGCTTGGCCGATCAAGTTGAAATTTTATATGGAGCCTCCATGGGTAGTAAAATTGAAATTTTGATCGCAATATCTTGGTCACATGATCAAAATGGCCACCATGCCCATATATGGCAAAAACCCCTTCAAAAATCTTCTTCTCCAGAACCGGTGGGCAGGTTTCCATGAAACTTGGTATGTAGCATCAGGGACACCAGCCCATTATAGTTTGACCCTAGAAAGACCTTGACATATTTTATGGCAAGGTCAATTTTGGAAACATAGTCTTTTACATGGGAAAAGGCGAAAACAATGGATATTTTAGAAACTATTGCAGCCTAAGACTTGAAAGTTGCTAGATGCAGACAACTAAAGGGAGTCTCTGAAGGTATATAATTAATTAAGGTCAAGGTCATTTTATTGATCTTGACCCAAGGTCATTTAAATCAAAATTAAGATGATGGTTTTCTCAGAAATCAGTGGGTTTGGAAACTATTGCAGCCTGTGACCTGAAACTTGGCAGATACAGACAACTTATGAAGTTGTGTGTGAGTATTCAAGGTCATTTCATGATGACTTAAAGCTCCATGATCAGGCTTCAGGTGAGCGTTCTCAGGACCAGTGGTCGTCTGGTTTCCTATAAAGCAACAAGAGGGCATTGCTGTTACAGTTGCATTTTCCTACACCTTCAGAATTATTCCCCCTATCTGTACCGACTTTAGCAAAGGATGTGTTTGTCTGAAAAGGGTGTTGCAGAAATACCTCTAAGTCAGCACAGAAAATATCTTTAACATCAACTAGATTGGTTTTCGTAGTTAGACAATTCGCACTGTAAATGGTGGTATGTCTGTTGCACGCCGGTGGGTCGGGCGTCAGACTCTATGATGGCCCCGACGTAAAGCTATTCATTTTAGTTGGTTTTGGCCGGTGTTTTGTTTTTTATTTCAGCTACCTACTGGTAGCCCATTTAATCTCCCCGTAACATGACATGCAGAGGGTCGGGGAGGACCATCCCTCTACACATCTTACAATTGTGTTATATGAATGATATTATCTCTCACACACCTCTCACACTTACAATAGCAATTCCTTTTTTATATAGGATGTGGACATAATTATCATACATGCTAAGAATTGTCATTACGAGGAGTAATTTTGGGAAACGAAGAAGAGTAAGTGAGGAAATAGAGTGAAAAAGATATGGGATGAGCTGGACCTTATTGATAGCATCTGCTTGATGTAAATAGAATCTAAATGGAATTCTGATTAAGATTCTGAAGGGATTCACAATAGAAACTGTTTTTAAACATTTATTTTAGGTTCCTTATTTTGCTGTACTTTTTAGAACCTATCCATACTACATGTGTTTTTGAGAAGTTGACTTTAAGACCTGATTTTTTTGCGAATTCGTCAAGTTCATATAGTGTTTCCTTAAGTGAATCTTCAGAGCCATCTAGAATAACTGTTGTATCATCAGCATATTGTGTAAGAACAAAGTCTTTATCATTAATTTTTATTCCCTTAATTTTTTCATTATTTCTTATTTTTATGGCTAAAATCTCAGCACAAAGTATAAATAAATATGGTGAAATTGGATCGCCCTGTTTACAGCCCCGTTCAGTTTTAAAGAAGGAAGAAAGATTGCCACCTTGATTGATTGTTACCTGTGTGTTGTCATAGAATGTAAATATCCACTGGATAATAGAAGGACCAAAATTAAAGTAACTCAACACTTCTCGCAAAAATGACCAAGATAAAGAATCAAATGCTTTCTCGAAGTCAATAAGTAACAACAGACCTGGTATATTATTTTCATCTACAAATTGCATCAAATCATATAATAATCGTGTATTATCACCAATATACCTTCCTGAAATAAATCCAGATTGGTTTTTATGAATAAGTTTATCTAAAACAGTTTTAATGCGATTTGCAATTGAAGCAGAAGCTATTTTATATATTGTGTTTAATAGGCATATTGGTCTGTAGTTTGCTAATTTCTGCCTGGATTTGTTTTCTTTTGGTAAAAGGGTAATAATTCCCTGTTTTTGTACTGATGATAATTCTCCTATTTCATAGCTATGATTGATTGAGCGCAGTACGAAACTACCTAATCTATTCCAAAACACTTTGAAAAATTCACATGAGTAGCCATCTGTACCAGGACTTTTATTGTTTTTCATATTACGTAATGCATTAGTCAGCTCTTGTAATGTTAAAGTTCCTTCTAATTGATTTGATTCATTATCAGTAAACTTAGGAACATTAAGATCTTTTAAGTATTCTTTTACATTGATTTCTGCTGAAGTATCATCTTTAATACTATATAAATTTTTATAGAAAAGTTCACTTTCCTTTAATATATCGTTTTGATCAGTTACAATTTTTCCATCTGCAGTTTCTAGCTTTGGTATTATTTTGCTTAAGTAATTATGAGTTTCTAGAGAACAGACATATTTTGTTGGCTTTTCGCCTTCTAATAGATTTGTGGCCCTGGATCTAATAACTGCACCTTTAACTTTGATTTGTCTCAATTCTGTCAGTTCTAATTTAAGATTTTCTAGTTCTTCCATTTTATCCTCGGTAAGATTTTGCTCAAGTTTTAATATTTTTTCTGCTAATAATTTTTCATTCTGGTCATTTTGTTTCTTTTTATATGATGAAAAAGAGATGGTTTGCCCTCGTATTTCCATTAGTAATGTGTCCAGAAAAAGCTGATCATTTATGGTAAATTGAATTTCAGAATTAGGAATATTTTGCAAGTTTTCATTGTTATAAATTGGAAGGCTATATTGTAATTTAACTTCTCCTATTTTCTTGTTAATAGTTTCTAAGTATTCAGTATCCTTTAGTAGAGAGTTGTTAAACTTCCACAATGATTTACCTTTAACAAGTTTTTTAAAACTCAAACTAAGTAGTACTGGACAATGATCAGATCTATAACTATTTTCTATTATGCACCTTTTAACAGATGTTAAAAGATCTTCTGAGATTAAAAAGAAGTCAAGTCTAGCTTGCTGAAACGGTTGTTTTCTTCTCCAAGTGTACCTTCTTAAATCCGCATGTTCATCTCTAAATGGATCTATTAAGTGTTTATTGTTGATAATATTTAGTAATATCTCCCTTGCATTTTTATTGTTTATTGTCTTGTAGTTACAGTAGTCTAGTTTAGGATTAAGGACCAAGTTAAAATCTCCAGACCATATAACAGAGTCATTCTCAAGTTCTGCAATCTTATTTGAAATATTTAAAAAAAACTGAGGGTTATCTGTGTTCGGACAATAGATAGTTACTAGAGTAAAACGATTGTTGTTTGCTGTCATGTCTAATAATAAAAAATTTCCATTGGTGTCATTGATGCATTTATGTACTTTATATTCAAATGTTTTAGTGAACAGAATAGCCACTCCCCTTGCATTTGATTTAAAAGAACTAAAGTAACAGTCACCATTCCAATGGGAACGAACATACTTTTCATCAACACCATGGCTAAAATGCGTGTCTTGCAGACAGTATATTTGACACCCTTTTTCTTTGAGGTAATGTAAAACATCTGTGCGTTTTGGGAGCAATCCAATTCCCTGACAGTTTACAGTTAGAATTTTTAATTCAGCCATAACAATCAAATTTTATTATACTATTATTGTAAAGGGGTTTTCTGAAATATCTATGGCATGATGATTTGTTTTGCAGTGCTCTTGACCAGCTCATCCCAAAGCAGAGGTTCTTCAAAGACAGAAAAGATAAAAGAAAACAAATAATTGTGCATATAAAATGTAACAAATGAATGTGCAATTGCATAAACAAAATATAATATATTTTGTACAAATATTCCTAGAAAAGATGCAGTACAACTATTAGTACATTACAATGTATAATGATGGTTTTACAAAATCTAACCATGGTGTTTTGTCTGTTACTTTGCCCACAGGGGTTCAACTGGTGATTTCTTTTGCTCCGGGTTTCAGTAAGTTATTCGGCGCCCAGGGATCTCCATCGTCGGGCAGCCTACTGAATCTGTGAGTCCTCGTTTTGATTCATCGTGGTGGTTATCATGATTTGTTTGTCCTTAATGGTTCATTTACTAGTTAGAGATTCACACGAGGACCGAACAACTAACTAAATGTTGTGAACCACTGCAGAAGATTAGGATGAGGTTAAGCGCCTGTAAAATCGATGTAAGTCCACCAGTAATTTTAAATAACTGATCGCTCCAAGGCGATACTTCTGTGGTGGTTCCTTTTGTTTTATCGTTTGGATTCGAATTTTTGTGCCGTTTGAACCTTATGTACGTTTTCATATTTTTATTTAAGTTCGGATAACTGAGTGGCCGCCTATTGGGAAATAGCTGCTCACTCGGCTTACGATATGTTTTCTAAGTATAAGTACCTAATTATCGATTTAATTTTCCCCATTTCGGGGTTGGAGTGGGAATTTCTCTCTGATTACGTATTTTCCTGATCATTGCCTACTTGTACCTTGCCCTGTCATTAGGTGATCATTGGTGCCTTTGGACAATTCTGACAGATTGTCAACAAATTAAGATTTATTGGCAAAGCCAACTCCTGTTTACGACTTTCCGGTCTCATTTTTAAGGTTCACTGTATGGGAACGCGAAGACAGCACCAGCTTGTTAGTATGCTCACGAGGTAAGCTTATAGGATGGTACTCGAGCCGACGTCCACGTGTGCGTGCGTGTGTCTATGTGTTCGTTGACACTTTCGAACATGACTATCTCTAAGGGCACTGGGCCAATTGAAAACAAATTTTTTTGCATTTTCGTACGGCCTCCGCAGGGTGACCTTACAATTTCCCTACGTTTCTACGGTATGTTTTGTAAGTATAAGTACCTAACTGTCAATTCACTTTTTTCCCACCTCGTTTTTTTGGAGTGGGGCGTCAGAAATCGTAGGGACTCCTCGCGGACATCGCACGGGCTCCGTACGATTTCCACTTTAAGTTTGCGGACTCCCTACGATTTCCGTATGATTTCCCTCCGATCTGCGTACAGTTCTGATTCAGAACGCCGGCAAAAGCCAGGGCAAGGAATTTTACGATGGCCGTATGAATTGTTAACATATACCGTGACAAATGTCGTAGCCCACGATCACCTACGATGTCTAAAATCGTAGGGAAAATTGCAGACCAAAACATCGTACGATGGTCAGTGCAAATATAACCTAGGCATTAGTTATGTCCTTTTTCTCGTATGAATTGTGTTCATGTCGTATGGAAAGCTCTTGCGTGGCACACGAACATGGACAATGAAATATACTCAGCGTCAATGAAAAGTTACCACCTATAAAATTTCGATATTTTGAAACGTATAAAATTTCTTTTAAAAATTATAGTTTCATTTTTGATTCTGGTCAACAGCAAATTTATTTCGAGACATTCAAGAGTTCCACACGCCTTGGAACTATGGTGCGCGTGTACCACGTGTAATTTGTGATTTTCCAAATTTTTGAGAACTAGAAAGTCATGTTTTGACAAGTGGTCATGTCTTCTCATGCCTCTAACATCTTCTGTGAAAACGCCACCAAATTGGTTTCACTTGCTCAATCGACTGCCGAAATAGAGGATCTTACTTTTAGGTAGTACCCAAATTTTGCATTTCTCCATACATTTCAATGGAAGCTTCTACCATTTGCCACAATCTGCGTATAATCTTTTCGTCTGTGATGAGCACCATTTTCAGTAGCAATAATGGATGGCATTCTATGCCATGAAAATGAATGCTGAAGTATCGGCAGTTGTCTTTACAGAATGAGCCAAATATTGTCGTGTGTTAATTGAACCTGATTTACTGGTAACTTTTCATTGACGCTGAGTATAATTATATAATCCCAAAGGGGGCCAATGTGGAAGAAAGTGTAAAGAGCCGTATGGAGCCATCGGCTCAGGTGAGCTAAAAACTAAAATAAAAACAAAATAAGTTTTATAAAGTATGAAAAAAAAAACTAAAATAAAAACAAAATAAGTTTTATAAGGTATAGAGGTTATACATTTCGACGTTTGTGAGATTTGAACGCACGTTACCTGTTTGTCAATCACATTTGGACAAATGATTTGCGTCTTTAACCACTCGGCCATGTCATTTGGGCCTCTTTGTATCATATAAAGATTATAATTCTATGATAATATACAATTTCAAGGGAAAGTACTCAATTTTTCAGCTTCTAGAATAAGTCCATAGAAAATGCTTCCTACGATAATTGTCTCAAATATAAATACATTTTAGCATATAAATATAAATTCGGATTAATACGCATCTCTAATATCCACAATAGTCTAGTTTCATTATAAATAATGAAATTTTATTATACCTTTTTAAAGTAATTTTTGGTTTATTCTTAACCTTTGTCCCGATGTATATGTGTTCTAACCTGGTTTTATACCAGCTACTTTGCCTTCTTCGGCGTCATGCTGTAAGTGATATCCGTGCCAATGATTTAAATCCGAGGCCTGCGTATCGCTATTGCACAACAGCAAAGTGCTGGAGAAGGTTGTAGTTCAGCACAATGTTGAACGACATTCCGCTCGGGCTTAGCCTGGGCGAAGAGCGTTGGTGCTATGCCTTCGCTTCAACTAAGCGGTTTCCTCGGTGAGGGTCCGCACATCTGGGTTGAGGTCAGGGCCTTGGGGAAAGGAAAGGGGTTATAGGATGCGTCGGGAATTATGGATGGGGTAGGTAAGTGGTTGGGTCCGGTCTTCTCAGTGGGATGGATATTGGTTGGGGCTTGTGGGTGGGGATAGGTAAGGGTTGGGTCTGGGCTTGTGGGTGGGGATAGGTTGGATTTGGGCTTGCGGGTGGGCATATGTAAGGGTTGGGTCAGGGCTTGTGGGTAGGAATAGGTTATGGGATGGTTTTGGGTTGGGGGATTAATAAGGGGTTGTGTCGGGGCTTGTGGGATGGGATTGGTTAGGGATGGGTCAGACTTGTTGGTGGGAATAGGTACTGCGTCGGGGTATTGTTATCTATCTCAATTCAAAATATAGTTTTACATGAAAAATCAGCTCTCAAAAAGAGGCAAGACGACATGGGGCACTCCAGGGGCCATCATTTGAACAAATTGTGATGGACTTAAGTCCCATATGCGTACACACCAAGTGTCTTGAACATTGTCCTACCAATTTTCATCATTCTTAGCTTTTGTGAGCATTTGATAGGTATCTTGAATATGGGACCACCGGATTTGGTAAAAAAAAAATCTTTCGTCTCCCATAACCATGGGGACTGCATGCAAATAAGATATAAAGGTTTGATCCTTTGGAAGCAGTAAAACATTCAAAGGGAGATAGTGTGGACTATATTGCGCAATTTCGGGTAATAACCCTCATCATAAGCCTTTTTTTAAACCAGCAACGAACGCTAGACTATTGTGCTGCAATTTTGAGTCTAAATCAAAGATACAATTCTAAACGGGGTCAAACAATTAAAACATTGCTTAGAAGCGTGTTTGTAAACGTAAGTGTTTTGAATACTCTGAATATCTTTATTGGTCTCAAAGGACCGAAAGAAAAATATAATCTGCACTATGGGTGATGTACGGGGAGCCTTTTTTAGGGCCGCCACACGGCACAACGCCAGCTGCAGTAATAACAAATAAAATATAAAGGGTTGATCCTTTGGAAGCAGTAAAACATTCAAAGGGAGATAGTGTGGACTATATTGCGCAAATTCGGATAACGAACCCTCATCAGTAGCCCTTTTTAAACCAGCAACGAATGCCAGACTATTGTGCTGCAATTTTGAGTTTTCATGGTTTTCATTTGCCATGTGGTTTTAGAGAAAATCTTTGAAATTGTGGAGGCACACGTTAGTGCTCCTATTGGCTTTCCATACAATAGTTTGTTTTGAAAGCATTTTTTCGTGACACGACTGATTTTATAACGCTAACACACTTTAGCAACATTGTGCGATTTTAGAACTGACTAGAATAAGCAAGAAAAACATATCGTCACTCCTTTTTCATTTCTGTTCTAAATCAAAGACGGGTGGTATACGTTTTACTGACGCCGTGGCATATAGGCTATATAAACAAGTACCAAAAAATGTGTTTAATAGAGAGAGAGAGAGAGAGAGAGAGAGAGAGAGAGAGAGAGAGAGAGAGAGAGAGAGAGAGAGAGAGAGAGAGAGAGAGAGAGAGAGAGTTTTCAATCTATATTACTAAAGAAGTGAGCGCTTGAATAGAAGCTAAATCACAGGGACATGTTATCCTGCTATAAAGATTTGAGCCTGTGCATGAGAAAACCAACAATTTGGTCTTCTGACCAGGTCTGACACAAACCGTGCTGTACAGTCACAGAAGATGGTTAGAGGCTGGAAATTTTGGATTTAGAAAGTAGAGGAATTGTACTATCCGTGTAGCTAAATTAAAGACGCTGATCAGCTGAGCTTAGCAGCTTGCGAAGCTGATCTGCGCCTTTGTTTTCGCCTATGCAGATTGTTGGTTTTCCCATGCGGCGGCTCATTTGTCTGATTATCACTACGGCGTGTCGAAGAGATTCCGCGGGGAAAAATAGACAGTTCTTAGATCAATTAAACTGTCAACAATCAGAAAGACTCAATTACGCTTCCATAGATGTGGGAATTCATCCAACACATTAAACGCCCAATCGGAAGATCTGCATTAGACTTAAAATGCTCGGGATGAAGTTTTGCTGCCCATTTTGACAGTATCTATTTTAACGTACAAGAACTGCGCAAAATAATCCATTTGATTGTCACAAATAGTGGAGCAAATATGGTTCAAAAAGTAGCTTAGAAATAGGAGTATACCACATTTGTTTCTATATACCAAAATGTTCGTCTTGGTCTGTAGTTTTGAAATCCAGCGTTTGCCACCTTGGCAAACCTTGCATAACTCCAGTATTCAAGATGGCGTCCAAGATGGCTGCCGTTTCCTAAAACTAACACCTACTCCAAAAATGCATCATATTTTTCATGTGTTTGCATTGTAATGGTATTTTACAGTCCCATTTCATGTAAGAATGATATATTTGTATATTTCAAGTAAAAAAAAACTGACAATTTAGGTAAAACAGTTGTAAAAATCATGTTTAAATTCACAAATGCACGTGGCTAAGGTTTTTCACCTAGGAATGTTTGTTTAATGGCTCATAATTTATGATCAGATAGTTATGGCTGCTTTTTTACTTCTTTTCTATCAAATATAATATCTGTAAAGATTTTAGAGAAACAGAAATTGTTTCTATATATAAACTTCATGCTTAAAAACAGGTTTTAGACATCCAATCCAACACGACAAAAACAACAAAAAGTACATATTTTCTTATATAAAATATGCTCTTCAATCGTATTTGTTTTTGATTCTATATACCATAGTGTTTTCTCAGTCCTAGTTTGTAGCATAAAATCCAGTGTTTGCCACCTTAGCAAAGCACAGGATAGCTCCAGTATTGAAGATGGCATCCAGGAAGGCCGTCAAAATATAGAATTTTGAAAAATGAGCCAGATATGTCCCTTGACTTTCATTAAGTAATAAAAAGCTAAATTAAGTTGCAAAACACTTGGAACATTTTCTTAATGTTATCTTCATGTGTGTTTTTCCTTGTTAAAACAAAGTTATTCAGACACCATAACCTTTTTATAACACTATTGTTGGGGTTCAAACCAATCTTTGTGTTAGCTATATTCAATTTTTGTTATAACGAGAGTAAAGTATATAGAAATTTACCAAAGGTAGTATGAAATGACCATTTGGAGTCCAGCTATAATCAGTGCTATATCCAAAACTATGTTTCTTGAATCTAGTTATAGGAAGGTCCAGATGTATTTATTCTAGAAATGAGTGGAATTTTCTTGACCGGCAAGAAAAAGATCAACAAAGAAAACTTCTTTTCTTGTACATAATTAGCTCCGCAATCTTATTACAAATGTTATTCACAAATTCTGGTGCTGCAATTCTTAATATAACTTTGGTGCAGTATTAATCTTACAATTAATAAAACCTTGGTGCAGACATGGATGTACGATATGGCACTATATAAAACAAAATTATACCAAACCATGTTTTGTTTCGACACTATAATCATATGTAGGCTCTAATCCGGGGTAAATCCCTCATTTACTGATTATGCTTTGAGTATTTATGTACAAGATTTATGCAAACTGTGGTGCCATAAGAACTGTAAATCCACTTATCAGAGAATTAAAGCAAAATCAGTAGAGAGGTAAAATCAAACATAAGAAATGATTAGACTAACCCTAGAAGTACCATATCATTTACAAAGTATTTTTATTGGAAGAATAATTGCTTATTTGTGGCGAGATTTGTGACCTGTTAGAAATGAAAGTAAAGTCAGTGGAAGCTGGTCGATGTTAGCATGCGCAATTGGTGATTGTAACATTGATGTATTTATAAGAGTCGTTGAAGCAACAGGGAAAGGCAATTACTTCAAAGTGCTATACATACATGTACTAATGGACCTTCCAAATGGTGACTTAGATGCAGCTAGAGCAATTTATTGTCCAATAAAAAGAGCTGTTTGCTCAATGGCACTGAGTATGAAAGTTCAATAATGAATGAAAATCAAGTTGTAGAGTTATCCAATTAATAGACAAATTTAAATACCTGGAGTTAGAAAGCTGGGTTATATAACATAGAATGTTATAAAACAATCCATATAAAGAGCCTTTTTATTTAATTATGGTCAGAATTATCATTTACATAGTTATCCACTTAATAGAAAGCTGGGTTATGTGACATAGAATGTTATAAAACAAACAATATAGAGAAGGTACAAGTAGCCAATGATCAGGAAAATGAGCAATCAGAAAGAAATTTCCACTCCGAAAGCCGAGGTGGGAAAACTAAATTGACAATTAGGTACTTATAAAAAGAGCCTTTTTATTTAGTTATGGTCCAAATTATCATTTACGTATTGAGATTGATTTGGTACGAATCAGTGTGGCTGAAGCGCTGAATATGTTTGATCAACTATGAAAATTAAACCAAACCATTTCAGCTGATTATACACACAGGCTTCTTGTAAATAACAGCAGAAGATACGATAAATCATAAAACTATCGGTATGTTTATAAATGGTATTCTTAGAAATATTGAAATTGTAATGGATCAATATGCCACCATTGCAAGCCTTTCAAGATATTTTACTGTACTAGACAAATGGTCGGCTTCAAGTGTAAGCAATGAAAGATTTGCTAATGCTTCAGACATATAGGCTGAGCTTCAGTAGACTTGCACTGTCTTTAAGTTGCTTGTAATATTACAAAGCAGCAATTTCTATTGCTTACCCAAAACATGTAGGTCTTGTTGTTCATGATCAAATCTGGAGTAGACTCTTTGATTTAACAAATAGCTTATCTTCGATATACGATTACATACCCTGAAATGAGGCGAATTTTATCATCAGCACACAAGCTAACACTCCCTCAGTGGAACCTTCCCCTCAGAAATTACGTCAGAAATCAGGGGGTATGCTTATGCTGGGAGTTACTTTGACAATAACGAAAAGGCAGATGTAAACTTTCCAAACATGCAATGACCTCTATCGTTCTGATTGCGCCATTTCCTGATTGTTTTTTTCATTTAGCTTTGTTATCACATTATGCAGGGTCCTGAAACGAATATAGATCGGCACCATCTAGGTGAAGATTTAGAACACTCGGATGATCATAGGTGGTCTAAGTTCGTAACAAAAACAGTTTGTCTTTAAACTCACTGTGCGCAGAGAAGGCAATATTGTTGATGGCTAAAAAGCTACCTCGACAGATAAAAGTTTCGGGTTTCACTGCCTGAGGTGTGCCTATCAACTGCATATTTGGCGGAATGGGTTGCACTATGTTCAAGAACTGAAATCACCATCAGACTTTAGATTTGAATAGGACAATGAATGATGAAATAAAATGCTTAGTATTATTGGTAACACTATCAGTTGCAGCTCCAGAGCTATTGAATGACACTGTTTGCTAACGTAAAGAAATGAGTGATGAATACTGCACAAGCTCTATGTGTCGACAACCATACACTGTGGAAATTAATGTGCATGTAGTTATATACATAAATGTGCATACTATCTTTTCAGGCATGTTGACAGAGGAAAATTGCAGTGATTCAGATTATTAAAAGGAATTTAAGTAGCATCTTTTCAAACATACTCCAGCCCTTATCCCATGCATTTCTAGATTTGTATGCATAATGTAATATTGAAAAAGAAATATATACATGAAAATATTTTTAAAAAGATAGATCTAAGTGTTTTAGCTTGATTTTTTTAACTGTTTTGTTACTAAACAATGGTTAAAGGTCACATGCGGCTTATTTTTCGAAATGTTTTATTTTGACGGCCTTCTTGGATGCCCTTTTGAAAACCAGAGTTATGCTGGGTTTGCAGAGGCGGCCAACGCTGGATTTAAAAGCTTCAAACCTTCATAAGCTTGCAAGACAAAATATTTGGTATATAGAATCAATAACAATCACGATTCAAGAGCCTATAATGTATAGGAAAATATGTATTTTTTGTTCTTTTTTGCCTTGTCAGTGAGACCTTACTCCATTCATATCTAGAATATATATGCATAATGTAGTTTTAACAATGGAAAACACATGAAAATAACAATAATAAGATAATTCTAAGTGTTTATAGCTCAATTTAAGCATATTTGTTTCTAAACAAAAGTCAAGGGACATATGTGTCTCATTTTTTCAGAATTGTAAATTTTGACGGCCTTCTTGGATGCCATCTTGAATACTGGAGCTATCTTGTGTTTTACAGAGGTGGCAGACACTGTATTTTTATGCTACAAACCAAGATCAACACAAACACTATGGTATATAGAATCAATAACTAATTAGATTTTAGAGCGTACTTTGTATAGGAAAATATGTACTTTTTGTTGTTTTTTCTGTGTTGGGTTGGGTGTCTAAAACCTGTTTTTAAGCATGAATATTATATATAGAAACAATTTCTGCTTCTATAAAATCTTTACAGATATTATATTTGATAGAAAAGAAGTAAAATAGCAGCCATAACTATCTGATCATAAATAATGAGCCATTAAACAATCATTCCGAGGTGAAAAACCTTGGGCACGTGTATTTGTGAATTTAAATATGATTTTTACAACTGTTTTACCTAAACTGTCAGGTTTTTTTACTTGAAATAGACAAATACATCATTCTTACATGAAATGGTGCATTGAAATACCATTACAATGCAAACACATGAAAATTATGATGCATTTTTGTATAGGGGTTGATTTTAAGAAATGGCAGCCATCTTGGACGCCATCTTGAATACTGGAGTTATGCAAGGTTTGCCAAGGTGGCAAACGCTGGATTTTCAAACTACAGACCAATACGAACATTTTGGTATATAGAAACAAATGTGGTACTCCGTAGACCACCCCCTTGAAAGATAGCCCCTGATATTTGCTCCACTAAAAAGCGTGTCGGAGAAACTTTACTGTGGATTTTTTATTCAGCTAGGTCTTATAGTGGAAATGCAACTTGGTTCTTTCTTACTGGAAGTGCGATATACTAGTACACGTATTTTTAAATACTACACAATGAACTTATGTAGGTTCGAACTTGATGGGCCACATAAGCAGCATAGCTTTAGGGGAATTAGCAGTAATATTGCTAGGGATTTTCTTTTCGCATGTATGGATTGTTTCTTCATCTTGAAGACAGTCTCCTTTCTCCAGATAAAGACATACAGCGAAATAAATTCTGCCAGTTCCTCTGTTATGAATATTCTCCACCTATACCATGTATACAGGCCACTGGAGGGGATAACTGCTACTACCGTAGGCAACGATCAGGAAAAGGAGCAATCAGGAAAAGATTCCCACTCCAAAACCGAGGTGGGAAAAAAACTAAATTAACAACCATGTACTTATACCATGAAAACATATCGTAAGCCGAATGAGCAGCTATTTTCCAACAGGTGGCCACTCAGTTACCTAAACTTAACTTAAAATATGATAACATACATGAGGCGCCAACAGCTGACTGTTGTTGAACTGATATTCTTATTTCCATGGCGGTTTCATCTTCATCACGTATACTATCAATAACATCGCCATTGATTAAGCACAATGTTCAATTGTTCTGCCATCTTTCCAAGATCCTTGTCCGTGAGAAATGCCTTCTACACGTAGCAGTGTTGTGGCACCAAAAATAATTTTCAGTGCATCATGGAATTATTCATGCATTTTCTGTGTGAAACTACTGGATGTCTTCAAATAAAAAAAAATAAATAAACTACAAAACAAATGTCAAATCAATCCTTGTCTCTCAAATTTTAGTTCTTCAGCGTCTTGTATAATCACAATATGTATGTCCAAAATTAGTTTATAATCCACAACAGATTATTCTTATTCTAATCCAATATTCAGAGCTGCTGAACACACGAGGAAAATATATAACCCTTAGTTGACTTCTGATTTCTGAAGGATGCCTCAGTCTGAATTGAGACATGTATTTATAGATCTCAGGAAAGATCTAGATCTCAGGAAAGATCTACTAGTTTCTAATAAGATTATATATAATGAACTGTTACTACATTAGTTTTTTCTCTCTCTCTCTTTTTTTTTTTACCTTTCCTGGGCAAGCCTTGGCTAGGCAATTGACCAGTACTAGGAAGTTGTTTGTCATCCCGGGAGCACCCGAATGCTCAACCGGTTAGGAGGCTGGTTTTTGTTGTTGTTTTTAGAGAAGCCCGGGATCGAACTTACGACCGGGCTCCCGAGGCACATACCCAGTTTCCTTCCACATGGTTCTGTGGCCAATTCGATCTCTGTAAACGGTTGGAGTAGATCTATACGCGTATAAAGCATATATTATCAATTTATGGTGATGATTAATGAATCACCCAGTTTCAATTAGAAGTTTCTATAATGTGTTCATAACTTCTTAATCATGTAATAATCACAAAAATAATCAATGTCACACTTTTATCGAGCTATAAATTCTGGAAACTAAAGAATAACATAAAAGGTTTGCATGTCTTATCTTGCTCTTGATTGCCTTATATTGTAGGCTACCTCCTAACTTATCGAAATAGAATCATAATAAAGCACACTGTTCTTTGTTCGTGTGAAGGTTTTTCTTCAAGAAAGTCATAGTTTTCTGACCATTCTCGCTAAGAAAGGCTTGTCATTTGCGAGATATATTTGTTTTAACATGGCTGCAGATGAAGAATGAGCTGCTTTATGGAATGAAATTAAAACTGAGATGCTTTAAGAGCAGTGAGCATATTAATGAGAAAAGGGATGGGCCATTGATATCCATCTTTATGGTGCCTCAGAACTGAGATTGACTCCAAACAGTTTCTGAACTATGACTGCCTCACGCTGTCTTGTTATAGCTTTAAGTTATCCATTTCCTTGGGAGCGTTTATTTGCCTTGATGTCACCCCGCAGTCTGGCATACTAACTAATAACTGCAGCTCTACAAGTGAGCAGTGTACTATTTTCCCTTGAGCTTTGTCCGACTTGTAGAAAGCTGTGTACGAAAATGGGTCTGTGCAGCAGTCTTCATCACACATAGTCTTTGTAACTTTCTGTTTCCCTGACATCACAAAGATGTCAGTGTTTGTACATTGTTCCTAGTGAAGTGAAATGGTGAACCTTAATGTCGAGTCGAGAAGACTCGAAGATTTTTGTCCCCGACCAATAACATAATCAACTATAATTACAAACGTGTGCTTTTGACATTAGAAAATCATACATAATTTATGTGTTTTATCAGTATCATTATAAGAACTAGTTTAAGCCTTCATTTCAGGGCGTAGTTAAAATGGTCATGGATAGGCCAGTACCGGTCTAGCGCGATCACATAGATATTCAGAAAATAGAAGTTGCACATAGTTGTACACAGTTATACGTCAAATGTTAGCCAGAAGTCACAGAATTCGCTTCCATAAAGCCATTTAACGGCGATAGTGTTCGATACATAGAATGACATTACGATAAGAGCAACAAACAGTTGCCAGAGAAAAACGTTACTGTCTGTACACCATCTTCCAGAAACTGCATTTTTCAAAATCTCACTTTTCTGAACCACCACATGAAAAATATGAGATGTCATCGTTTTGCAACCAAAAAGTCGTAAAAAGTGCCGCAAACAATTTTGAATGAAATAATTATGCCCAAAAATTATTTTGAATAGGCATTTTGCATGTGCAAGGGGGGTAATCTAAACACATTAAAATTGAAAATCAAGCAAATCTGTGGAAAACTTATAGGAGTTTGGCGCTCAGCTATGCATAATACAATTTTGTTTTGGTTTGGTCCATTTTAAATGAAAAATAACCAATTTAGATTTTTTTGCGGGAAAATAGTTTCTTCCCTTGCTGACATTTTTACAATGGAAAAAGCCCTATTGAAAATCATTTTCTGGCATAAAAGTTTTATTTGTTAACCGATTTTTCATTTTGTTTTGGTGAGACTTTTTAAGACTTTTAGAATGCAAAATGGTGACATGGTAATATTTTTCTTGAGGTCTTTCAGAAAAGTGAGATTTTGAAAAATGCAATTTCTGGAAGACTGTGAATAGACAGTAGGAATTTGCAGAGTCTTGTGATGAAACATAGCGACAATAACGC
>OZ024870.1:26714877-26749042 GCA_964017185.1 Rugalucina vietnamica | reverse complement strand
GAATAATAACACTGAAGAAAGATCAACCATTCACCCTGTTTACCAAAATTTCTTACAGGCAGATGGATGCAGCATCACACGACAAAATGACAAAATGAAGAGTAGTGATTGGAAGCCTGGTCGATTGTGCAACAACCTACAGCAAACCAATATCTATTTGACAAGAGCCTGTGTGTCAGTAAACCAACAATTTTGGTTCTGACCAGGTCTGACACAAACCAGCCTGTACAGTCACAGAAGCATGCTAGAAGCTTGAAATTTCGGGTTTAAGAAGAAGGTTTGTACTATCCATGCAGCAAAAGCAAATGCGCTGATCAGCTTCGCAGTTACCGCCAAGCTGATCTGCGCCTTTGTTTTCGCCCAAGCCTTTTGTTGTTTTTTATGCAGTGGCTCACAACATGAATTCTTTCCTCTAGAGTGTTGCCCAGTCAATCAGGCTTCCAATTACTGCCCCCCAGTTTGGTATATGTCATTTGATGTTGCACCAATCTGCTCTGTCAAAAATTTGGTGTTATCATAAGTATTAAGTATTATTTGCCGTTGTAAATTCATCTTTTATTGCTTCATTGTTTGGATCATAATTATTTTGCATTTGACAATGACAAGAAGAAACTATGAAATTATTGTACACAAATGAACCAGAGGACCAATGGTCCTGTAAACGCTCACCTGAGATCTGCTGTATATACGAATGTTATAGAAAATAGTCCCAGTATAGGGGCAGATGAAGCTTTTTTCAGAATAATCAATATACTGTCCATACAAGTTTTTTTCCCTTCAAATGACATTTTAACAGTTTACCTATTCAAATACATAAGCAACCCATGTTGACCTTGCCTTAAAATAGGTCAAGGTCATCACAGGGTCATGATTTATATATACATTGTAGTACTTGAGTCATCAATGCTTCATGCCAAGTTTCTTTGAAATCGGTCCACCGGTTCCGGAGAAGAAGATTTTTGAAGGGTTTTTACCATATATGGGCATGGCGGCCATCTTGGTCATGTGACCTGGATTATTTATAAACACATTGATTCTCCCATCCTATAGATGCTTCATATAAAATTTGGCTTTGATTGGCCAAGCGGTTTCAGAGAAGACGATCTTTGAAAATGGTGGACGACGGACGGACGGACGACGGACGGACGCCGGATCATGGCCATCCTATAAGCTCACCTTGTGAGCCTTACGGCTCAGGTGAGCTAAAAAAATTCTTGTGGTGCAGTTCAGTTTCTTCTATTCTACAACAGCATTATACAATTTCAAGAGATCAGTGTCATAAAGTTACCACAGGAGAATACATTTGGCCATGCAGCAAAAACAAAGGCGCTGATCAGCGTCGCAGTTACCGCCAAGCTGATCTGCGCCTTTGTTTTCGCCCAAGCCTTTTGTTGTTTTTTTTATGCAGTGGCTCACAACATGAATTCAACATGTCCATACAAGTATTTTTTCCCTTCAAATGACATTTTAACAGTTTACCTATTCAAATACATAGGCAATCCATGTTGACCTTGCCTTAAAATAGGTCAAGGTCATCACAGGGTCATGATTTATATATACATTGTAGTACTTGAGTCATCAATGCTTCATGCCAAGTTTCTTTGAAATCGGTCCACCGGTTCCGGAGAAGAAGATTTTTGAAGGGTTTTTACCATATATGGGCATGGCGGCCATCTTGGTCATGTGACCTGGATTATTTATAAACACATTGATTCTCCCATCCTATAGATGCTTCATATAAAATTTGGCTTTGATTGGCCAAGCGGTTTTAGAGAAGACGATCTTTGAAAATGGTGGACGACGGACGGACGGACGACGGACGGACGCCGGATCATGGCCATCCTATAAGCTCACCTTGTGAGCCTTACGGCTCAGGTGAGCTAAAAAAATTCTTGTGGTGCAGTTCAGTTTCTTCTATTCTACAACAGCATTATACAATTTCAAGAGATCAGTGTCATAAAGTTACCACAGGAGAATACATTTGGCCAACACATTGATTCTCTCATCCTATAGATGCTTCATATAAAATTTGGCTTTGATTGGCCAAGCGGTTTCAGAGAAGACGATCTTTGAAAATGGTGGACGACGGACGGACGGACGACGGACGGACGCCGGATCATGGCCATCCTATAAGCTCACCTTGTGAGCCTTACGGCTCAGGTGAGCTAAAAAAAATTCTTGTGGTGCAGTTCAGTTTCTTCTATTCTACAACAGCATTATACAATTTCAAGAGATCAGTGTCATAAAGTTACCAAAGGAGAATACATTTGGCCATGCAGCAAAAACAAAGGCGCTGATCAGCTTTGCAGTTACCGCCAAGCTGATCTGCGCCTTTGTTTTCGCCCAAGCCTTTTGTTTTTTTTTTATGCAGTGGCTCACAACATGAATTCTTTCCTCTAGAGTGTTGCCCAGTCAATCAGGCTTCCAATTTGGTATATGTCATTAAATGTTGCACCAATCTGCTCTGTCAAAAATTTGGTGTTATCATAAGTATTAAGTATTATTTGCCGTTGTTAATTCATGTTTTATTGCTTCATTGTTTGGATCATAATTATTTTGCATTTGACAATGACAAGAAGAAACTATGAAATTATTGTACACAAATGAACCAGAGAACCAATGGTCCTGTAAACGCTCACCTGAGATCTGCTGTATATACGAATGTTATAGAAAATAGTCCCAGTATAGGGGCAGATGAAGCCCTTGGGCCATTATTTTTTTTTCAGAATAATCAATATACTGTTCATACAAGTTTTTTTTCCCTTCAAATGACATTTTAACAGTTTACCCATTCAAATACATAGGCAACCCATGTTGACCTTGCCTTAAAATAGGTCAAGGTCATCACAGGGTCATGATTTATATATACATTGTAGTACTTGAGTCATCAATGCTTCATGCCAAGTTTCTTTGAAATCGGTCCACCGGTTCCGGAGAAGAAGATTTTTGAAGGGTTTTTACCATATATGGGCATGGCGGCCATCTTGGTCATGTGACCTGGATTATTTATAAACACATTGATTCTCCCATCCTATAGATGCTTCATATAAAATTTGGCTTTGATTGGCCAAGCGGTTTCAGAGAAGACGATCTTTGAAAATGGTGGACGACGGACGGACGGACGACGGACGGACGCCGGATCATGGCCATCCTATAAGCTCACCTTGTGAGCCTTACGGCTCAGGTGAGCTAAAAAAAATTCTTGTGGTGCAGTTCAGTTTCTTCTATTCTAGCAGCAGCATTATACAATTTCAAGAGATCAGTGTCATAAAGTTACCACAGGAGAATACATTTGGCTTCAAGCTGTTAATGACCACTCTTTGGTGCAATGTTCTGGTAATAATGTGAGGCCATTTACACCAGATGCGGCAAATAGCCTATCGGTCTGAGTGTCATCTGATCGGTTTATATATGTTTTCATAATTTTTCATGTTTTCTTTAGTTTAAGTCCACCTTCAAGTGCATGGTCACAAAGACCTGCTATTGTGGGATGTACTATTAAAACATTTGCAATAAGAAAGCTGATATTCAAGATAAAATCTGCTTTTGAACGATGAAATGAATTTTGTGACTTCTTGTAAACTACGTAGGTCATTCAAAAAGTAATGCAATATGTAGCATATTTTTGTGTATTTTTATCTGACAGAGATAATGTTTTTAATTTCTGAAAGCTCAATTCAATCTGCATTCAGGAAAATACACATAAACTAAATCGGACAATATACTTTATGTTGCTTAGCAACCATAGAATGGCAGTGAAGGTGTCGTTGCCGCGAAAACCACTTTTCAAAAATCAAATATACAAACATAAAGCTGTGTTTTTTCTTTGATGGTGTTTTAAATAGCTATCTATTTACATGTTTGTGTAATGTCACCTGTGCCAAAACTTTCTAGGGAACTGCAATGTTCATACAGCCCCATGTGTGTCAACTGTTGCTTAGCAACACCAGAACCTATGCAATTTCGGTTTTATGCATTTTACATAGATTTTGGTTGCTAGGCAACCAAATATGCTATTTGAAAATTGCATTTTATAGCAAGTAGTTTACATAGCATCACTAGCAGCACCGAATAGGCATATACATGTTCGATTACACAAACTAGATGTCAAATTGTAGTAGAAATTGAATCTCTACCCCCATTTTCAACCCTTTGATCGAGAAATTTTAGTCAATTTTTCAACTTTCATTGGGTGTCATTTAAGATATATCAATCAGATAACATTATCTTGAACACTAAACACGACGGGTTTAAGTTCGGTGAGAGAAAATACAGTGAATACATATAATTTGGTTTTCCTGTCACCATGGCAACGGTTTTAAGAGTCGTGGCCAAGTGCCTTTTCCCAGTGTTCTTTTGTTGCTAGGCAACAGGAAGCCGAGCAAGTGACTTGGTGTTGAACTGTCTCGCAGAGGACGAATTGAATTTATGTTTCAAGAATACTAAATCAAATTTTAATAACGTGTTCAAACAAAAACTTATTGCCAATATTGCATTACTTATTGAATGACCCTCGTAGATTTTGGGTTTGAACTATCACCTTCAAAGAAGATCAATTTGTTTCTGATCAAATTTGGGATGAAATTTGGCACATTTATTATATACTAAGTCATGAAATATAGAGAAATATTAATCAAATATAACTTATATTTGAAATATTATATTTTCACATGTGAAAAAAGGTTATATTTTATATTTTCACATGTGAAAATATTTTTATATTTTCACATGTGAAAATATAACATTTTTGGATTGTTTCTGCCTATTCCATTTACTTACTGCACACCACTTCAAAATTTCAAACGCCAATGACTTTCTTACTTCTAAACGAAAACATAAAGTGTGGGTATCTATTTTCATAGTAAGAACATAAGGAACATTTCGGTACCAAAATTATTTAGTTTTGCTAAAATTTTTGTTTTTCATATTTTGCACTCCTCCCACTTCAGCGCTTTCGCTTCAGTAAGACGTCTACGTTATGTGACGTCATCAAACTTTTTAACGGACGTCACTCGTCATACAATGTTGTCATCAGCATTTTAACTAAATTTACCATCAGTTGACATGTTTGTATCACCCTGTATACCGTTGATGCAACTGAATATACTACGGCACAGATTGATGCAACATTTCACGAGGGTAGGGAAAAATGGAGAACGGTAAGTTGACGATTATTTAAATTTTACAGGTATAAATGCGAGGATATCTGGGTCGTGAGTTGTAGGGAAAACAAAGTAAGGATGCTTGAAGTTTTTGCCATAAGAAGTTTGTTAAAAAACCTTACCTTGTGATAGAAATTATACATTTTATTGGAGGAATATGCCACCAGAGACACGAAAATTGATTACGTTTGCTAATTGCTCGAATCCTTCATCATCGTTTTTCAATGTCAAAGTTTCGTTATATACAGGAATCATTCCTTGTTTCATACCACCAAAAGACAACCCTGAACTCAAACCGGCTTTTGTACAATACGGTGTTTACACACCTAGATTGGAACGTTTGGGAAACAACGTACGTCAATGTGTTCATTGCCTTGATGCAAGCTACGACTAAGATGTGTTGTTAAAGAATGAGGCTACGTACGGCGGATTTCTGGGCCAAAAATGATATTTCTTACGGCGGACAAATCGTAGAATGGAAATAATATTCAATTTTAGACATTTTCTGCTGTGAATTGACAGATTCAATATCAATTTGGATAAACATACAGCTTTGGCACTCCAATTTTCTAACATTTTCATGAAATTTTCGACCGCAACGTTGTCCAAAAGTCACGCCGACGTCATCAATTTTAACAGCATGGCTGATTCATTTACTTTTGCACAGATCATTCCATATGAAGACGTCTAGATCAACGCCTTATCCAGCTGTACTATTCAAGGAATACGAGGATCATTCCAAACTGGGAATGACTGTATAAACAGCCGAGCCTTGTCTACAATGTGTTCATGTGATATCGCCACGGTAAGTATAAGTGGTTAGTTGGTTTGGTGTTTTACGTCCCACTCAACAGACAAGGTCATATGGATACGGTTCTAAGTCTCAACCAAAGGACATGTAAAGCCGTGATTTGAACCCAAGACCCCTTATTTACATGCAAATGACTTAACCACAGAGGCGACAAGCGGTAAGTATGTATGTATATACGTGGTTATTAGGCCAAAGAAGCCTTTTATGGACATCGGTTAACAAGCAGTTTATGAGGCACATATAAATAGGGTTATCAATACTTTTTGTGGTTTAATGATTTATCATCCTGACTGCATCTAAAATATACGGAGCGCGGTGGCGTAATGGTAGAGCATTGGACTCCGAATCGAGATGTCCTGGGTTCGATTCCCACAGGTGGCATCGTGTTGTGTCCTTGAGCAAGACACATTAGCTCCCTACAGTACTGGTTAAACGCACGAAACGTTGGCTCCGCCCCGACATGGCTGAACAATTGTTGACTGGGACGTTAAGCCTCAATACAAACAAAGCATCTAAAATAACGTTTCAATGGTATTTATCCAAACAGACAATATTATTAGAAGTTATGATGACGACTTTGAAGATTATTTCTCGTTATTTATATGTTTATTTGATTAGAATGTTTTCTTTGTTCAGGGACCATTTCTTTGACCTGCCCTCGCGAAAGAAGAAGTCACGTAATGTTGATTGGGAAGCCTGCTTACGGCGAACTAGTGTTCGCACATACCACAGACGGAATGCTTCTAAACTACCCGACCACATACGGGGCGGAAAGAAAGACCTTCCACAGATCTAAACTTCCCACTATAACTGAAATAATGATGAGCTCATGCTAACAATACAATGTTTCTTACTCATATGTGGGACAATTTGATGCTCGATGTAGCAGCCGTGATAGATAAAATTCTGCAAACAATAATGACACAGTGCATAGATAGGTGTTTTATCAGCTTGTTGTGTTGCCCGCTTCCTGAACAGTTATTAATGCGAGCAACGTTTGAGAGCGGAGAACTGAGCTATTCTTGCCATGATTATGTCTTGTACACGAGTCGCATTGAAGGAAACCCGATGTTCTAAGTTTTTGAACAGGTCCGGTACAAACAAGCCTGTACGATCGCAGAGGCTAGGGGGTCATTTTTATGTAGAAAGAGGATGGATTGCAACCTGTATACCTGTGATTCGGTGCTACAACTGTACCTGACGACACGTGACAAAATCGAGAAGCCTGATCGATTGGGCAACAATATACAGGGAAAGTTCATTGTCTCGCTGTAGGTTATGGACAAATATTGTTTCGACGTAGGTTGTTGTCCAATATATCATGCTTGCAATCACTGAATTACATTTTGTCTCATGTCGTGGGATGTTGCAACGGTCTGTTGCATCACTTGTATATCAGATGGATTGTACAAAACAAAGGCGCTGATCTAAAGTATGCAAGTTATTGTCAATGATTTACAAAGATCACATTATATGGAAAAATGCATAAAAGACTTCCGTGCCTTTGAATATTTTCATTTTCCTAAGGCCTCGTTTCCACGGCCAGTTTTTCTTTGACAAAGTAGGTTTGTCGCAGAAAAAATATGCTCATGTAAATTAAATTCAGATGCTATGTTTCATTGTAAAACATCTCTGACAAAGGAGAGCGCGCTAAGTAATATAAGTAATCTTTGCTGTGTGTAAACACAAACTCATTGCCACAGTTTCTGTGACGAATCACCTTCGTCAAAAAAAAATGTGCGTGAAAACTAGGCTTAACTAAGAGCTTGAAATGTGGTGGACATTACTAGTATGGTCGTTCATCTCTCAGTAATGAGAATGACCATCATTATTTCTTGAATAAGCTTCATGTGTGTAGATGAGTGCTTTGGGGGAGTACTAGTACTGACTAGTACTAGGACTGACGGCAGGACGGTAGATGTCTGTTAACTGGTTTCTTTGCCATGCTATATGCCCAACCAGGATACCAAAACTATGCTCTTTGTCGTGCCCTTCGCAATAGAACAAAAACACTAAATGATCTTAATGCCAAAACTGTGACAATACCCCTGCATTGCGGGGACAAACTGAGTGATTGTCATAAGCGGTGGGACGACTGATGCATACCGGCGAAAAATAGTGTCAATAAACTTCCGCCGGCAGGAACAGGAAGTGTGGTAAGGAAAGTTAAACTGAATCAAATTGACACCATCTGTTTCCTAGGACGTGTTTCGGAATAAAACATAGCAAATATATACTTGTACATGAAGATTATCGATGTCGATGCAAATCTGATTTACTAGAAATCCTTCTAGTTTCTGGAGACCCTGGATGTTTAAATCTTCATACTTTCTGTTTATACTGCCTGCCCCTACTTTCTGCCTCTCCTTTGTATTTTGTTGATGCCAGTCCAATGGCTTCCTTTTTGGGAAAGAGCTCTTCTTGCTATACACTTGTGTTTTGTGATTTCCTTCCCCGCCTGGTTTTTTGGTAGGGAATTTATATCTAATTGCACCAGTTCATTGACCAAGTGTTATCTACGTTAGCAACGTGAGCACATTGACGTTTTTATCGATTTCGTATTTTACAACCCTCTCAACAACTACTGTCATATGGGAATGCGACCTCGGATTCAACTCTCACCCAAAATACTCGAGAAACGCGGGATCAAACCCTACAAACTGATTTTTTTTATTCGGACGAGCGACTTAACCACTTTTGCTATGGATCTTTACATTGATTTACAATAACTCAACTGCAGACAAAACTTGTCTTTTAATAAAATTAAACTGAATTCCGCCACCTATACAGCAGCAAAAAATGAAATTAAAACCACTTAGAATGTGTTCAGGTTCATTTAAGACTGTTGTTGAAGACCGACTTTGACCTTGTATTCTAATTAAGCAAATTCAACACTTTGGTAGTTTCGTTTTTATGTCCCTCTTGACAGCTATCGTCATATTGGGATGCGACCTCGGCTTAAAGTCTTGCTAGAAATACTTGGGAAACTCTGGGACAAACCCTTCGAACCAGGTGAGCGGCTTAACCACTACGACAAGGAAGCTTCTACTACGTTTACAATAACTCAACTGAAAACAAACTTGTCTTTTCATTTGAGCCGCAGCACCAGAAAACAAACAATCTGCATATGCATAAGAACACAAATTATCTGCAATCTTCAAAGACGAAGATCAGCTGAACATGTCAACGTATTTGTTTTTGCAACACGTATAGTACAATTCCTCTTCTTTTTAATCCAAAATTTCAAGCTTCTAGCCTGCTTCCGTGGATAGGACTGGTTTGTGTCTGGTGGGAAAGTCAGATTGTTGGTTTTCTCATGCGAAGACTCAAATAATATAAAAAAAAAAACCGTCACCTATACAGTAACAAAAAATGAAATTTAAATTCAAGTAACATTATAGGCTTGTGATGAAGACCGATTTTGACTTAGTATTCTAATTAAGCATATGAAAACAATCTCAGCAACCAGTATCAATGATCGTGGCATGACTTCAACGACAAACTAGAGAAATGAATTATTTTTTGTTTTGAATCAGCATTCTGTGCAAACATTATCATCCTCAGGCGTTGGTCTGACCCATATGTAATCTTCCTCCGGCGTTGGCGATCCCATTCTTATTTCCACAAGGAGTCTTTGGTGGTGAATAATATCTAAACGCTTCGTCAAAAATGAGTTTTAACTAAACCAGTTTGTCCAGCGAATATGGGTTATAGATTATAGCGTGAATAGAGTATGAAAAGAATTGATGACTTCTAAATCAGTCTTGACGGTCAGACGCACAAAATCGTGCATGTTTTCTTGTATTTTATATGTTCCAGACAAAGCATTGTAACATTATGCCAAGTTTATTTGGAAGCAGGACCATCTTACTACATTAACTTATCATTATAAATATATTATTCCCTTGCAATATTACATGGTTTTCCTGAGAGCATTTCACACAAAGTTCCTCAGGCGTTTGCTATTGCCTCGGAGTTAGCTATTTCACTCAGGCGTTGGTCAAATATCGATAATTGGCATGCAGAGTGTGTATGTAAATAGTAAATAAACCGTTGATTTCATTTTAAACGAAACAACCATGCAAGTGCTGACAGACAACCCGATGCACGACATGTTTTGTCAAAAATGTTGTAACTTCAAAAATATTCACTGCAAAATTTTGAGATTTATTCCGTAGAAGACTAGTCTAGCATATAGGTCCACATTTTGAGCCACCAACCACTAGGGTTAGGGTAAAGGTGACCCCCCCCCCCCCACACACACACACACACTCCCTGAAAGAAAAATGACCGTCTCCTCAGCTCCCTAAAATGTTTTTTCTCAGCCCCCTGCTTCCTGCTCCCAAAAACCCCAACTTGAACAGTTATGCTTTCTCCCCAAATTCCTTAAAATAAATGACCCTTCTCCCCAAATCCCTGAAAATAAAAAGCCCTTCTCCCTGAATCCCCAAAACCCCTGGGAGGGCCTCAAAGGTCTGGGCATGCGGACATTTTCGACAAATGTAATTTTCGACGAAATGTCGCGGATGCCAGACAGCCATTTCATAGAAAAAAAACAACAAAACAATGAATTGTTTTTGGAAGTTGAGAACGTGGGTAAAGGGCACCGGGGCGACAGGGGTTTGTAGTATGCTCGCTAAAGACACTTATTTTCTCGGAACACTGATTAACAACCCGGACGCGGTGGCTCTGTCCAACATGTCTAAAAATTGTTGATTTGGACGTTTGAAGCCATCGTCAAATCAAACATGTTTTAAAGCCCGTGGGGCGTGTATGTAAGGAATATATGCAAAAATTGCCTAGACCCGCTCACTTAAGCAGATTTTCCATTCTGCGAAATTGTCCGCCGTAAGAAAAATCATTTTTTGTCCTAAAATCCGCCGTACGTAGCCTCATTCTTTAACAACACATCTTAGACGTAGCTTGCATCAAGGCAATTAACACATTGACGTACGTTGTTTCCCAAACGTTCGAATCTAGGTGTGTTAACACCGTATTGTGCAAAAGTCGGCTTGAGTTCATGATTGTCTTTTGGTGGTATGAAAAAAGGAATGATTCCGGTACATAGCGAAACTTTGACATTGACAAACGATGATGAAGAATTCGAGCAATTAGCAAACGTAATCAATTTTCGTGTCTCTGTTGGCATATTTCTCCAATAAAATGTATATTTTCTGTCACAAGGTAAGGTTTTTTAACGAAATACTTATTAGGGCAAATAAATGAAGGCATCCTTACTGTGGTTTCCCTAAAACTCACGACTCGACATCGTCACATTAATGCATGTAAAATTTAAATAATCGTCAAGTTATCGTTTTACTTTCCTCACTAACCTCGTGAAATGTTGCATCAATCTGTGCCGTAGCATATTCAGTTGCATCAACGGTATACAGGGTGGTATGCTCATTTCAAATGCCAGGTCATGTAACAAGCTTTAAATGAAAGTCAGATTGTAAAAAATAACATACATATTAGCAAAAGCCTATGAAGGCGAAAGCCTGCATCGGCAATAGGTTTCGGAAACACATGTGACTAATTTCCCCGGCTGCTCGCGCAGATATTTGTTCTATAATTAGAACAAGCATTGCGAAGAGAACATGTCGACTTAGCAGCAGGAGTTAATCAACGATTACATGGACTCGTATAAATAATAATTAACATGTACCTGATAATCAGCGCTTAACAAATATCAATCGTGGTGGTATAGCTCGATATATAAATGAATGTTAATAATAAAATATTTAACAAATATCAACTAACGCACCCCAAAACTTCGGAGCACGATAAATCTTTGCAACTGCATTTAAATAACTACATGTAATCACAAATGGCGGAAGATTTAAAGGCGTATATGAGAGAGCATCTGTCTAAAGAGATGCATATACCCCGGGAGCTAATTTGACCAACCTTGCACCCCACCCCCCAGGACAATTTTTCATGGGTGCCAAATCGTTCATTGGGACCCCAGAAATGCAAAGAATTTTTGTCCTCAAAGATAAACTCAATTGCACTTTAAAAAAATCCATGGTTTCCATGGTAACCGTTAAACCGATTCTTGAGCATGGGGGTGTACATAGAAAATCGACCATATCTCCATTGTTACTTATCCTAGACCACTGAAATTGGTCTCATTTTAAAGCTCAGATATAGCCCTTTCATCCCATAGTAAGTAATGCAAATTTCTGAATTTGCATATTCATGAATTTTAATATAAACATTAAAAACGACAGAAAAAGCGTTAAAAATCCATAAATAAACTAATGTCAGGCCCAAACTGTCATTCTGACACTTTGTTATTGAACCAGTAATATTATATGACAAATGTATTGATGATCTGGGTCTATATGAAAATCATCTCATTTGCATATTCATGAATATTAATAAAAATGTCAAAAAATGAGGAAAAATAAGGGAAAAACTATATCCATTGCAAGGATTTGAATAGGTTATAAGGTCTATCTTGCATCCATTTAACCAATTTCCATGGCTGCCAGTGTGGTCAAAGGGACCACCTTAATGGCATAAAATATTGTCCTCAATGATGAACACATTTGCATGATGTAAAATGACATAGTCTTCAACCACCCCTCATGCGATTCTAAAGGATTCTATAGGAGGTACTTGCAAAAATACTAACATCCCACCAATAGCATGCTCTAGGATACTATTATTGGTCTGATAGTGATGCATGAACCTAACAATTTAACCTTGATCCCTTATATTTATATCATAGAATTTGCTTATTCATGAAAATTAATAAAAAAATATTCTAAATTTGAGAAAAACCGTGGAAAAAAATAGGGGTATACATGCAAAATTGCTTGTACAAGAGCTATTAATAAACCCACACTACTTAAAGAGGTTTCAAATGAAGGCTATTGCAATGTTCTATGACCCTGAAGTATGATATAAGAATAATCTGAATTTCAATTTCATGAATTTTAATGAAAACTTAAGAAATTTGAGAGAAAAAGTTAAAAACTTAAATGGGTAAACCTACAAAATGACTTGCATCTCAGCAATAAAAAGCCCTATAGTGCTGAAAATGGTATCAAGTGGTGGCTATGGCAATATCATACCATCCTGTACTACAGTATTTAAGTCATTTGATTTTTTGTTTGAAGAATATTAACAAAACTTTTGAATTTAGTGAAAAAATACGGAAAAATAATGGGGGTATATGTGGAAAAACGGACATATCTTGACTACCGAAAGACCTAGATCAAATGATTGCTAGAACAATGTTCTAAAACCATGTAATCAGCAATATAAAACATAAACTATTGTAGATGTATGTATATTAAAGAGATTGTCATAAATAAGAGAAAAATCGACGAAAAATGAAGGGGTACACCAACAAAATTGCTTACATATCAACTGCCAATATCCTTAGAGTGCTGAAAATGGTACCAATAGATATCTAGGAGAATGCACTACTGCCATGTGGTCTGATAGTTTATCAAAATGTTATAGAATTTTCTGAATGTTACATAAAGTTTTGAAAAATTGTGAAAATAACAGAAAATTGAAGGCTGTGCTTAAACAAAATTTATTAAATCTTGCTTGCCAGCGAAGATGATACATATATCTGAGTACCTGGCAATAATACATTGTCCTAGCAATAAACTGATGCCATTTTGAGTTCTCTATGGCTATTGGTAAATGAGATATTAGCGATTTGGTTGGTGTACCCCGTCATTTTTCATTGATTTTTCTCTTATTTATGACGATCTCATTAATATCCATACAACAGCAATAGTTGATGTTATATATTGCTGATTACATGGTCATAGAACATTGTCCTAGCAATCATTTGACACCAATTATAGCTCTCTAGGTCTTTCAGTAGCCAAGATATGTGCGTTTTTCTACATATACCCCCATTATTTTTCCGTATTTTTTCACTAAATTCAAAAGGTTTTGTTAGTATTCTTCAAACAAAAAATCAAATGACTTAAATACTGTAGTACAGGATGGTATGATATTGCCATAGCCACCATTTGATACCATTTTCGGCACTATAGGGCTTTTTATTGCTAAGATGCAAGTCATTTTGTAGGTTTACCCATATAAGTTTTTAACTTTTTCTCTCAAATTTCTTAAGTTTTCATTAATATTCATGAAACTGAAATTCAGATTATTCTTATATCATACTTCAGGGTCATAGTACATTGCAATGGCCTTCATTTGAAACCTCTTTCAGTATTCTGGGTTTATCAATAGCTCTTGTACAAGCAATTTTGCATGTATACCCCTATTTTTTCCACGGTTTTTCTCAAATTTAGAATATTTTTTTATTAATTTTCATGAATAAGCAAATTCTATGATATAAATATAAGGGATCAAGGTTAAATTGTTAGGTTCATGCACCACTATCAGACCAATTATAGCATCCTAGAGCATGCTATTGGTGGGATGTGAGTATTTTTGTAAGTACCTCCTATTCTTTAGAATCGGGGTGAGGGGTGGTTGAAGACTATGTCATTTTACATCATGCAAATGTGTTCATCATTGAGGACAATATTTTATGCCATTTAGGTGGTCCCTCTGACCACACTGGCAGCCATGGGAATCGGTTAAATGGATGCAAGATAGACCTAATAACCTATCCAAATCCTTGCAATGGATATAGTTTTTCCCTTGTTTTTCCTCATTTTTTTGACATTTTTATTCATATTCATGAATATGCAAATGAGATGATTTTCATATAGACCCAGATCATCAATACATTTGTCATATAATATTACTGGTTCAATAACAAAGTGTCAGAATGACAGTTTGGGCCTGAAATTAGTTTATTTATGGATTTTTTCGTTTTTTCTGTCATTTTTAATGTTTTCATTAAAATTCATGAATATGCAAATTCAAAAATTTGCATTACTTACTACAGAATGAAAGGGCTATATCTAACCTTTAAAATGAGACCAATTTCAGTGGTCTAGGCTAAGTAACAATGGAGATATGGTCAATTTTCTATGTACACCCCCATGCCCAAGAATCGGTTTAACGGTTGCCATGGAAACCATGGATTTTTTCATAGTGCAATTGAGTTTATCGTTGAGGACAAAAATTCTTTGCATTTCTGGGGTCCCACTGAACGATTTGGCACCCATGAAAAATTGTCCTGGGGGGGGGGGGTGCAAGGTAGGTCAAATTAGCTCCCGGGGTAATATATAATCAATGCAAGAATGTTGCATTAGGACAAATTTTGTTTATTTATTAATTAAAACAGTTTTAGTGAGATTGTGACTACTTTTTGTGAAATGTATGCTTGCAATGTAATAGAAGCAAGAAACAATATCTGCTTTTCTGTTCAACTTTCATTTGCATTGTGGGAAACACCGCTTGACAGTTTCATGGAAATGCAAATAACACAATATACAAATGTATGGCGGAAGGTGAAATGTGCGATTTGCTTGCGTTTTTCATATTTACTTAAGGATTGAAATTCAGATTTTTAGCTTTCACTGGATGTTGAAAAACATTAGGCTGTTTTAATGTCTGTGAAGCCCGAAGGGCTTCTCGGAGACATTAAAACAGCTTATGTTTTTCATCATCCAGTGAAAGCTAAAATCTGAATTTCAATACTTATATTTACATTTTATATTATCAGTCAAGTATCAGATTTTTAATTGCGCATATCACCGTTCATTTTCATGTTATTTGACATTAAATTCGACTTAACGTAATTTTGGAACAGCCAAAACGTCAAATTTTCGCGCCTAACGTCATGGCGATACGCGGCCAACGTCACGTAAACAAGAGTAAACAAACAACGTCACTGGATGAGTTTTGACGTCAGCCCGCCCATAGGTGTGGCCTCTAGACCACGTGACTTAATGTTTTTCATTGGGAAATGAAGAACATCAAGAGACACTTTCATCTAGGGCGATTGCAATAAAAATGTAAATATTGTGCAATGATTTTTTTCTCTGAGAAACAACAGCCCAGATAGATACAACGGGAAAAGAGACTGAAACTGAATGCACGATTAAACAAGAAAATGAGAGAGGATTGCTTGCTCTTGGCGGTGGACGTTAAGATATCCGTCCTAGCCACACTTGTTTTAACAATACCTTCATTTTTTCTCAAAACGAATTAAATTGCAGTGCATTTCTATGCTACGTTTAGGATTTATGATAACGGCCTGGACAGAACATACGTAATTGATCTAACAACAGGTTCAATTATCGCCAATTTATGCCTGCTGTGCGATACAGATGGCGCTACTGAGGTGCGATTTACCTATCCCATGAGCCGTTTCTATTTATAGCAACACCGTTTCAGCCCTGCTACGTCATCACGTTATCGGTATGGGGGAAATTAGTACTGTGCCTTTCCAATACCTATTGACAGTAGATGCAGACTTTCTCCTATTCATCTACTTTTGATATTAGGCATATGCTTTCCATTGCTGAAATGATTGTAGGCCTACTAAACATTGTATATAATAAAAAGAAAATTCAAATGTTCCTGTTGAATGTGGCTATAGTGAAAATATGTATACTGGACAAATACAGGTAGGGATCAAACTTTTAACGCGCAATTTCTACAAGATTTCGAACTGCTGGTAAAATGAAACATTTCTATCATCAATGTAATTCATTTTGTAAGCTTCGTATACTTGAGGATGGACATTCAACTAGACCAGGCTTTACGTCAGACTACCCTTCAAATGAAAGTGGTATGGAATTCCCATAGAGAATTGATGGTGTGTAAGTTTGATCGTGCAAAACTTTTACAATGGCTAGAAATTGTCTATTGTTTTTAGCTGGCTGTCCCAAGAAATGAGCCGCCTCGTGGGAAAACCAACAATGTGGTTTTAGAACAGGTCTGATACAAACCAGCCTGCACAGTCACAGAAAAGAGCTAGAATCTTGAAATTTCGGATTTGAGTAGAAGAGGAGCTGTACTATCCATATAGCGAAAACAAAGGTTCTGATCAGCTTCGCGGTTACCATCTGCGTCTTTGTTTTCGCATATGCAGATTGTTGGTTTTCCCATGAGGCGACTCAAATGATGAATTTTAATAACTTTCATGCAAAATCGCAAAATTTTCATGAATTGGCAAAATTGATTTTTTTGTGGAATCAGTTTTTATGGATTTTTTTTTATTATTTTGGTTTTTAGGGTAGTGTGGTTTAAAGAACAGATGTGTTTAAATCAGATGATGCATAATTTTAAAATTGGTGGCATAGGAAAGTGCGATAAAACTGCTAATCCACCATATACATTAAACATTGATTAATTATCGATTAGCCCCAAAATGCATCCTTAAAAATTTGATCCCTGACTTATTTTGACCAGTATATATTTCATGAAATATTAATATTTTTCACTTCACTCGTGAAATAAAAGCCATATTCAACATAAACATTTGAATATCCTCTATATATTGTAGAAAGGTACAAGTAGGCAAAGATCAGGAAAAGGCGCAATCAGAAAAAGATTCCCACTCCAAAAACCGAGGTGGGAAAAAACCAAACTAACAATCAGGTACTTATACCATGAAACATATCGTAAGCCGAATGAGCAGCTATTTTCCCAATAGGTGGCCACTCAGTTACCTTAACTAAAAATATGAAAACATACATAAGGCGCCAACAGCACAAAAAAAAATTTTAAACACTAAGACATAAAACAAAAAGAACTACCACAGAACGATCAGTAACACAAAGTTACTGGCGGGCTTAAACCGGTTTTACATGGCCATAACCTCACCCTCAGCTTCTGCAGTGGTTCATAACATTTAGTTAGTTATTCGGTCCTCGTGGTGAATCTCTAACTAGTCAATGAATCATCAAGAACAAACAAATAAATCATGATAAACATCCTGATGAATCAAAAACCAGGACTCACAGACTGAGTAAGCTGCCCGACGATGGAGATCCCTGGGCGCCGACTAACCTACTAACTCCGGAGCAAAAAGGTTTTTTATTCTTTGATTTGTTGCTGTGAAAAATGGAGTTTTGTTCAGGGTGACCGATCAATTTTGTTACAGAAAATGTAATCTGCAATTTAAAGGAAAATTAGTGGAAATCCATGATACCCTTTAAACCATCATATGTTAAAGAAGCTTGTCCAGAAAAAACATAGTGAAAAAATGTGGAAGATGAAACATCAAACATGACCATTTACAAAATTTCCGTTTAGCTTACATTTTGACCAAAATTCATTATTTACACTAAAACAACTTTATTCATCTAAAACTTAAATATATTGCCTTTCATTTGATAAGGAAACCGATTTTATAAAATGTGGCTTTAATTGAACATGCTGAGCAGATGGACGACAGCATTTGGTATACAAAATGCTCACCTAAAGGATTAAAAGTGTTAAAAAGTTGAAAATGATTTTCACATCCCAACGGCAACTTACTGTGTTGTCTATGGTAGGATCTAGTCACAATTCATCTTGAGAGGTCCCATCATGTAGTTTTTTTTTAGCTCACCTGAGCCAAAGGCTCACAGGTGAGCTTATAGTATATCCGACGTCTGTCGTCCGTCCGTCGTCCACAATTTCAAAGATCTTCTCCTCTGAAACAGCTAGGCCAATCAAAGCCAAACTTCATGTGGAGCATCCTTAGGAAGGGGGAACGAAAGTTTGTATAAATGGTCTAGGTCACATGACCAAGATGGCCGCCATGGCTATAAATAGCAAAAACCTTTAAAAAATCTTCTCCAGAACCAGAAGGCCTATAATTTTGAAACTTGGCATGAAGCATCAGGCAATGGAGCTCTACTAAGTTTGTATAAATCATGACCCTGGGATGACCTTGACCTATTTTACGGCAAGGTCAACTTAGGCCGCCCATGCATTTGAATGGGAAAAAATAGGAAACTGTCAATTAATGGCAAAATACTTCCTATGAATGAGCAAATGGACAGAATATTCATGTTTATGAAAATATTTTGGGCCCAGAGGGCTGTCTGTCCCTGCCCAGGGGCTATATACATGTGTATGACCATAATATTCAAACTTCTCTGAAACCGCTAGGCCAATCAAAGCTAAACTTTATGTGGAGCATTCTTATGAAGAGTGAATGAAAGTTTGTATAAAAGGTCAAGCTCACATGACCAAGATGGCCGCCATGGCTATAAATAGCAAAAACCTATAAAAATCTTCTCCTCCAGAACCAGAAGGCCTATGATTTCGAAACTTGGCATGAAGCATCAGGCAATGGAGCTCTACAAAGTTTGTATACATCATGACCCTGGGATGACCTTGACCTTTTTACAGCAAGGTCAACTTAGGCCGCCCATGGATTTGAATGGGAAAAAATAGGAAAATGTCATTTAATGGCAAAAATCTTGCTAGGAATGAGCAAATGGACAGTTCAATTCAAGTTTATGACAATATTTTGGGCCCAGAGGATTGTCTGCCCCTACCCAGGGGCTATATACATGTGTATGACCAAAATATTCAAACATCTTCTGAAATCAAAGCCAAACTTTATGTGGAGCATTCTTAGGAAGAGTGAATAAAAGTTTATATAAATGGCCAATGTCACATGACCAAGATGGCCGCCATGGCTATAAATAGCAAAAACCTTTAAAATCTTCTTCTCCAGAAGCAGGCCTATGATTTTGAAACTTGGCATGAAGCATCAGGCAATGGAGCTCTACAAAGTTTATATAAATCATGACCCTTGGATGACCTTGACCTTTTTTACGGCAAGGTCAACTTAGGTTGCCTATGTATTTGAATGGGGGAAAATTGTTTAAATTCATTTGAAGGGCAAAACTATCAGTAAATTGGCAAATGGGCTGAATTTTGTATGATTTGAAAACAAATATTGACTCTAGGGGTTATTCTGACCCTGCCCTAGGGTTATATACATGTATATTACCATTCTAGTCAAACAAGTTTATTAATATATATCTCAGGTCTCAGGTGAGCGTTTACAGGACCATTGGTCCTCTGGTTGTTAGCTGAAAGAATCACAAGGACAACTAGCTAAAACCAGTAGCCCAAGGGCAACGATCGCTCACCTGCGAGTCAAATAGTACAGTGACTGGACAAAGTGGTTGGGGTTTTTACCATATATGGACATGACAGCAATCTTGGTCATGTGACCTGGAAACCCTACTTACATCAATAGAATAGCTCTTGCCAAGAAAGTTTATGCTTTTGTCCACCATTTTGGTTCACTTGAAAAAATCACCATATAAGATCAGGGTGACCCACGGGGTTGGGCCATATTTGACCCCAAGGGCATGATTTGCAGGATTTATGTAAAGCTCTAATAACTAGAAAAAGTGCCTTGAGAGGCACGTATAAATCGGCTGGTAGCTCCACCCTGCTCCCACCCCTAATCCAAAGCCCACCGCCCCCAACAAAGACATGCTTACTGACACTGACACATTGGACCTCAATTCCCGAATAAAAGAGAGAACCCTCAAGAAGTACATCTTATAATTTTTTATTTGCAAAAAGCACTGTCCAAAACCATGGGGAGGGGAGGGGGGGGGAGTGTAGTAGAATGACAGGTCTATTTTAGAGCAGTATACAGAGCTGACTTGTATACTAAATATAAGACTTTATCGCGGACATTGAGGGTCATGTCCTCGGTCCTAGATGGAAAACAGAATGTTATTCTTCAATAATATTAATAAAATATAAAAAAATGTCCCGATACTGCAAGCATTTGCCCATCAATCGCATCAGCGGTACCAGAGGAGCTAAGCCCAAAACGACGCTTATGCGTGTTACTAAAATTCCGTTACTAGTAAGTTCATTCTAGGCAGAAGAAAGATCTGCGTCGCTATCCGAGAGAATAATTAATTTTCATTTGACCTCTTTAAAGAAAAAGTTTGCGTTGCGTTTCCCAATATATACATCCTATACATCCTAATCCCGTTTTGCGGCGCTAGCAACGGTCGTTTGTCGTGTGGACTCGGAAATCGTCAAGTTTCTGTTGCTGGGGGGGGGGGGGGGGGGGTCTTTCAAGTTTGTTAACACGTTTTTTCTTTTTTTTTCAAGATTGATGACTTATGTAGCTCTCTCATCAACAGTTTTTACACGAAATGGCATTGATGGGTCATCCAAAATATTTTGGTCCGTCTGCTCTCTGGAATTTTGCTTCAGCTTTAAAGTTTATCTTAACCATGATAATCAAGCTGATGTTATCGAGGCTTTTAATTCCACTTCTAGGTACCTCGATGACCTTTTGAACATTGACAACCCTTATTTTGAAGGTATGGTCAATCAAATTTATCCATCTGAACTACAGTTGATTAAAGCCAATATCTCGGATACCGAAGCCCCCTTTTTAGATCTACATCTTTCTGTTGCAAATGGATTTGTTTCTTCTAAAATTTATGATAAGCGCGATGACTTTGATTTTGATATAGTAAATTTTCCGTTTTTGGATGGTGACTTTCCTCGTCGTGCTTCTTATGTTGTATACATTTCGCAACTTATTAGGTTTGCTAGAGTCTGTAATCATGTTACAGACTTCAACAATCGAAATAAATCTTTAACGGCCAAACTTCTCCAACAGGGCTATCGGTATCATAAACTTCGAAAAACCTTTTCTAAATTTTATCGTAGACACTATGAATTGATTTCCAAATATAATGTTGGGTTAAAGACGCTTTTAAGTGAGGGTCTTTCGGAACCAGAATTTTATGGTGACTTGGTTTACAAATTTAAGAAACTTATAGGAAGTAATGATTTTTCTTTTCAGTTTAGAAAAATCATAACACGTTACAGACGTATAGGTTATAACTTGAATGTTATGCGACAGTCTGCATGCTTAGTTTTTAACCCAATCACGGTTGATAACTATGCTGCCTTCTTTAATTGCACGCCGGTGGGTCGGGCGTCAGACTCTATGATGGCCCCGACTTAAAGCTATTCATTTTAGTTGGTTGGGGCCGGAGCTTCTTGTCTGTTGCTTGGCCCACCGGGGTCCAACTGATGTTTTTCTTTAGCTTCGGAGTTAGAAGGTTATTTGGCGCCCAAGGATCTCCATCGTCGGGCAGTTTACTGAATCTGTGAGTCCTGGTTTTTGATTCATCAGGATGTTTATCATGATTTATTTGTTTGTTCTTGGTGATTCATTTACTAGCTACAGATTAACCACGAGGACCGAAGAACTAACTAAATGTTATGAACCACTGCAGAAGCTGAGGGTGAGGTTACGGCCGTGTAAAATCGATTTAAACCCGCCAGTAACTTTGTGTTACTGATCGTTCCAAGTCGATACTTCTGTGGTGGTTCTTTTTGTTTTATCATCATCATCATCATCATCATCATCATATCCGTTTTATAGTCCGTTGTCCTCTACTGAGGGTTGGACTTGTTTGACAAGTCTCCTTCTTAGACGACCTCTCCACTCTGAGCGATTCTGAGGATCAGCAGTATCCATTCCTAGCTTTTTTCTGTCGTCTAACAACACTTCATCCCATGATTTCCTTGGCTTGCCAGATCTTTTCTGTGCAACTATGTTTAGCTTGCATACTTGAGCAATCCAGCCTTTGCTGCGCTCTACGTGTCCATACCATCTCATTCTGCTGGAGCGAAGCACCACATCTATATCCTGGAGTCCAAGCTTTGAGAGAAGGGAGTCTGAGCTTACTTCATCATTCGCCTTGACATTACAGATCCAGCGGATCATCGCACGGTCATTGCGCCGTAGGCGGTTAAGTGTAGCCACAGTCATGGCCCATGTTTCTGCCGCATGCAGCATTCATCTGCATACAACAGCTCCCAAGGGCAGCCTGTTCGGAACTCCCTGGATAAAGCCTCTAGCACAATGATGAAGAGTAGCGGACTTAGGACAGACCCTTGATGAACACCCACTTTGACACCAAACTCCTCACTATATCCACTGCCAACTCTTACCCTACTTCTCACGTCTTTATACATGGACTGGTGTTTAAAATATTTTTGTGCTGTTGGCGCCTTATGTATGTTTGCAAATTTTTAGTTAAGGTAACTGAGTGGCCACCTATTGGGAAAATAGCTGCTCATTCGGCTTACGAAATGTTTTCATGGTATAAGTACCTGATTGTTAGTTTGGTTTTTTCCCACCTTGGTTTTTGGAGTGGGAGTCTTTTTCTGATTGCGCATTTTCCTGATCTTTGCCTACTTGTACTTTTTTATATTTTTTGTTCAACAGTTTTTAAATTATCATAAACTGCATGCGTCAACTCCTCTATGTCAGCAAATGAAGAGACACCTAAGAAGTGTCAGTAATTAGGCCAAGTTTCCACGTACAATTTTTTCTTTGACCAAATTTATTTGTCACAGAAACTTTGGCAATGAGTTTGCGTTCACACACACGGCAATTATTACTTTTATTACTTAGCTCGCTCACCTTTGTCACAGATATTTGACAATGAAACTTCGCCACAGAATTGAATTTACACGAGCATATTTTTCTGCGACAAACCTACTTTGTCAAAGAAAAAATGTCCGTGGAAACGAGGCCTTAGACACGTTTTGATCAGAATTTCTACAGTTTTACCTGTTTTTTCCCTCTCAGATCTTCTGACAGCACGAGTTGTAGAATAGTCTTAATTCGAATAGTAAGCGAGGTCATCGACGAAAACAAGTAGTCTTCTATAAAAAGAAATCAATAGAAAGGGCTGGGGTCTATAGACGCGGTTTTTGGCCTCATCTTCAAAATGGCTGATGTTACACGTTTTGATAGTACTAGATTTGTCAATTACAAAAATGGTGTTTTTAATTCGTTGCATGGCTGGTTACCATGGCAACGCGCATATTTCGAAGATTACTGTTTTAAAGCGATAAGACGTGTCGCTCAGGTGCTAGGACAGAAACAAAACATATTTTGTCATAAAACGTTCTAAAGCAGATAAAGAATACATTTAGAATGAAAATGACCTCCATGAGAATCACTGTTCCAAAACAATAGTGTCATAGCAACACGTAACATTCCTTAGCAACATGAAAAATAACCACAATTATGACGAAAATAAGTAATGGGTTATTTTATTAATGGACTTGAATTTTAAATTACTCATTATCTATCCTTTTCATAGTAATGGTTATGTAATGTGTCAAAACATGGTGTTTTTAATTCGTTTCATTGTCGGTTACCATAGCAACGTGTTTTACAATGATTCCAAGTTTTGGTAGGTTGATACGTCATTTCAAGGTTTTAGTACCATTGCGAAACATAAATTGTCATTGCATGTTATAAAGCAGATGAAGTATGCATTAAGGTTAGGAATGTCCCTCGCGCACGTCATTTTTGTCCATAAAAAGTCACATAGCAACGCGTGACATGCCTTAGCAACGATTAATGTTTTCAATATACATGCCAAAATAAGCGTGGTGCTAACTTATGTTTACAGTTTAGAAGGATGAATAACAATGCCATAATTGCAGAGTAACAAGATTTTGATGAAAGTCATGTTTTATTTTTGGTAGTCCATGGCAACTGAGTGTTATATTGAAATATTGTAAGATAGGTATCGCCAAACATACCGTATAGAAAACTAAAATGATGGCTGGTGAAGTCAACAATGACACCTACTTGCAAAGTAACTACTTGGAACTTCACATAATATTGCACATATAACATGAATGTTTATTGGTCACCTTTTGTTTTACGTCCCTTTCAAGTACTTTATTTGTTGGCCACTGGGGAGCGGAGTTGCGTTTTATAGTTCGGGATTCGGGCAACATGACCATCTTGACGCTGTAAAACCAAATCAAATATTTTGGGGAGAAAGTCAGTTGTTGTATACAAAAGATAGCTGGATATGCCTACTTCAGCTTTACCAAACATTTGCCCGCGGAACAGTTTACCAACAGTGATGAGTTTGTGGGAGGCGTTCTATTAGTTGCTTCCCTTGAAAACTATTAATGATTGTAATATCTTAATCAATGCTCTAAGTTCATTAATATGATAAAATGCATAAATGATGAAAATATTTAAATTCTATAACCATGTTAACGAAAGCATTTTCTGTTTTAAAAACACAGACATACATAAATAATTACACATTGAATACGTTTTCAGATTTTTACTCTGACTCTTTGCCAGACATTCTGTCGTTATAACATTTCTGTGATGTACGTACCCGCCTGTGTTTGGTTTGGGATTGTAAATTTCATTGTATAATCTCTGTGTCGTCTGTTCTTACGTTTCATTCTTAGACAAAACAATGCGCTATCAGTATACAAAAGTCAAGCGAAAGCTTTGTTTGTTCGTTTGTTTGTTTGAAGTGATGCTTTAAGTCCCAGTCAACAGCAATGGTCATGTCGGGACAATGCCTCCCTTTTATGAGGCATTTACCCAATATTAGGATGACATGACACTCAAAATATGCTTCATAAATATAACCACCCAACAAAGTCAATAAGGCTTATATGTATGGATGCTTTTGACTAAACCACTTTTCCTGGGCAGAACCAGACATGAGCGGTAAACCAGCAATCAGATGGTCGTTCAAGAGATTAGAAGCTTTGCCTGGAGGCAAAATCAGTCCATTATTGCTCCTAGGCCCCAGTTGGCGGGGCCCTTATTCCCGTCCGACCACCCAACGGCAAGCGTCACATAGAAAGATCAAACGGGGTGCATCACCATGTTTTGTTTATTTACTTTGTTTTTATTTATTTCTTTATTTCTTTCTTTCTTTATTCATGATTTTATTTGAAATTTTACGTCCTTTTCAAGGTTATTTCAGCTCATATGAGACGGGTCAATCAGTAGGTGTGACGAAAACGGGAGAACACTGGCGCATCCACAAGCAGAACGGCTTGTCTCACATGTGGCCAGTGCGGGACTCGAACCTACACCAGACACAGCGGTGAGATGATCGAATGATTTAGAGACAGCGCTCTTAACCGCTCGGCCACGGGGGCCACCGCTTTGTTTTTATTCAGTTTGATTATCCTTTTATGTTTCATCGTATGAGATGAAGCGGCTTTTATTAATGTTAAATACCAGCACACCCGTAAGTAAAGCTTTTGCTTGTTTCACGTGTCCCCACACACACTGAGCTCGAACCCATACTGGACATAGAGATGAGATGGTCAAATGATTCAAAGCGGAAAGAAATCAACGGCTTTTACCTCTCTGATGGCAATAAGGACCGCCGTACGTGGTAAACGACACAGGGCTGCAGAAGACTTACTGAGTATTAGTTTGCGAAATGATTTTAATTGATTCGAGCAAGTGCGACGTGACGTCAAGCACAGCGTGCGTGTTTTTTTCTCCGTGACGTTATTTGTTGGAAACGCCGTGAGAGACGCTCAAATAAAAAGAACATGTAGCTTGTAGCCCTTTTATAGCAAATTTAATTATTGGTGTATACGTTTCCCTTTCTATAACCGACTAAGACAATTGTGGTTAGTCAAACACAGTCAAACACGTGCGCCCGCTGACATTTGCACTAAGCGCATGGGTATAGGCTATATAGTACGATAATGGTAGGCATAGATTTTATCTTAATTAGATTAAAAAGAACAATTAGGAACTAAATAGATCAGTATATATAGAAAATCACTCATACAAAGAAGTAACAGTACTTTACATGCAAAATTTATCACGTTGCACAATTGTTTTCTTACGTTTCCGCAGCGTTGTCAAGGACGCTCTATGTCTTTTTCCATGAAAGCCGATGTCTTTTTTACTAATTTTAGATACCGCACCACCCCTCGACCAAAACAAAACTTTGGTGATAAGAAGTTCAGACGTTATTCTTTTATAATGCGAAATTTCATTTTGGTCGAGGGGTGGTGCGGTACTTAATTTTCGACATGAACATTTGAAAATAGCTGAAAATTGAGGAAAATGGCGCGACCATCTTGCTTAGTGACGTCGCCATAGCGTGGTCACGTGCTTTTTCGGACGTTCTGACGTCATTTCTAGAAACACGGTACGTTGTACTATATGTGTGAGTATTACTCACAGAAATATGATTTAATATTTTTTTCACGAATTTTGAGGCCAAAATCCCGTCTTATAGACTCCAGCCCTTTGAGCCGCCTAATGGGAAAACCAACAATGTGGTTTCCGAACTGGTCTGACACAAACCGACCTGTACAAGCACAGAAAAGAGCTAGAAGCTTGATATTTCGGATTTTAGTAGAAGAGGGATTGTACTATCCGTGTAGCGAAAACAAAGGTGCTGATCAGCTTCGCAGTAACTGCGAAGCTGATCTGCGCCTTTGTTTTCGCCTATGCAGATTGTTGGTTTTCCCATGGGGCGGCTCATATCTGATTTGGCCTTAAGAACATTGAGATGAGTTGTAATTTATTCAAATGTTACATTATTACCACAAATGACCTTAAATTCCTTAGGGATATGCTTCTCATGATTGTCTATAATAATTATGAATCTGAAAATAACTTCACCTTTTGTTGACCTTGCATCAATCAAGATAATACGGCATTAGGATAGGATTACATTGAATCAGGGAATGTGGGAAACGTGTCACTTTCATATACTATAAAAGTAAAAAGCAAGTCCGTGTTAATTATAGATGTATTAACTTGATTGCTAGGTACGACGTTCCTTTGAACTCTGCAAAAAGTCACTCAGGTGCAAAGATTTGTCAGTTAGAGAAATGACAACTGTAATTGGGGATACTTATAGCAATTAGGAGATAGCGTTTTCATAGATTTCATTTTCTTTTCACATCATTTTCATATAAAACCATAAAAATGCTGTATTTGTATCAATGCTATATTGTTCTTGAATAAAGGGAGCTGTAATTGTTGATCTTGCTTTATACATCAAAAACACCACCTGCAAGTGTTCAATGGAGGAAGATTTTAGAACGTTATGCAAACCAATCCGCCACGTTTCCCTTCATGGTAGAAATAATATCTGTATCAGTCGCGCTTTTAATTGTTTTAAATATAAATTATATTAGGGTATACCGGCGAATAAAATGTCGGATCTTTAAATGTATACAGACTGGTGCAAATTTTTAGAAGTTATGGTTAACTGGTGATCTGTTTTAAATAATGATAAAGACCGTTTTATGAGTTTCTGAGTTCAGCATGCTTTTTTGAGCTGTTTTGAGCCTTATATACGTTTTCGTATTTTTAATTCAGTTCGAGTAACTGAGTGGCGCCTATTGGGGAATAGCTGCTCACTCGGCTTACGATATGTTTTCTTGGTATACGTACCTAAGTGTCATTTTAGTTTTTCCCACCCCTCGGTTTATGGAGTGGAATTATCTTTCTGATTGCGCCATTTCCTGATCATTGCCTAAGTGTACCTTTTTTTTAATCCATTAATGACGAATGGGTTCACCCATCATTACCAATGAAGGGGCATCAGGAATGATTTTAATTCCGGTTTTCGATAACATTTCTAAAAGCAGAATAGCCCCAGATGGCGTTCTGCGTCCTCATATCTGTGCTATTGATACTGTTTGCCTATGTTCCACAAAAAGAACGCCAAGCTTAATTATGAGTTAAAAATCATGTATCAGCGCAAAAGATGTTGTCACTAAAGTCAGTGCACTCATTGCCTCTAATGTCGGTGCAATAAATGGATTACTGCAAGTCTATAGGTTGAATTGATTTGTTATATTCGTGCTTGTCGTGTAGATTAGAGAAAGCTAAGTAAGCATTGATAGTAGCAGCAGAATAATTGAGAATTAAGAGTTCCGGTATGTTTGTCACGCTATTATTGTAATAGCGTGTCTGAGAAACCAACATCACTACAGCTCCGTCCCGACATCACTGAAAAATGCTTTTTTTTTTTCTTTTTTTTTTCCATTTTGTCTCATTTATTCACTTTATAACAAATACAAGATACATGCATACAATATATTGGCAAATACAATTCAGGTAAATATTCAGTTTATCAAACAATGAACACATATGTTAAACATGTGATGTTTTAAACATGCGATATTTCTAGTTAAGCATTTTAAGCAAATGCAGAGCAAGCGCACGGTTATAATATGTTTACCGTTATATTGTCATTTCCTGGTAACATTTATGTAGGAAATAGTGTTTAAACTTTCTATATGTATTGAGTTCAAAAGAGAACAAATGAAACAAAAGAGAAAAGAAAACGAAAAACAAAACGAATTGTGCTTTCACATGAATAGCTTCCATGCCTCCTATAAGCCTTGTAAGCTGTTCCACGTATCGTTATATTCTTGTACTGTATCATTTTTAATGGCTATATGTTGTTCTAAGATTTTTCGGTAACGGAGTTTAGTCTTAAATGCATCTATGTTTGGTATAACATTTTTAAATTTACATTGGTAAATGTAAAATTTGGCAAAACTATAAATGTATGAAAAAATGCTGTTTATGACAAGCTACATCACAAAAACAACATTTCAGGAAAGCGTGATAAGAGTATCTCTAAAGTTATAGGTATCAAGATAAGGTTTTTTTTTTTTTTTTGTTTTTTTTTGTTTGTTTTTTTTTTTCTTAATCTTGAACATTTTTTAACCTTGTCAGCCTTTGGCGTGACTTTTGTAGTACTTTAGTCGTTGATGGTTCATGCCAAGTTTTGTTGTTCAAAATCGGTTCACCGGTTCTGACGGAGAGGATTTTTGAAGGATATTTTGTACCATGAAAGGGCATGGTGGCCATCTTGGTCGTGTGACATAAATCATTTATATACACATTGGTTACCCTTCCTATACTGAGATTAATACGTTCGCTGCTCTTAAAGGATCTGTTTGATTTTTATTTGCTATTCAGTACTGCAGCAGGTGTTGTGCCGTGTGCCGGCCCTAAAAGAGTTCACCCGTACATCATCCATAGTGCAGATTATTTGCCTTTTGGTCCTTTGAGGTCAGCGAGGGTATTCTGAGAAATCAGAAAATTATTATTGGTTAAGATTCCTTTTCTAACCAGCGTTAACTATATTTGGCTCCCATTTGGATTATAATCTTTGTATCGACTATCCTGCTGAAAGTTGCGAAATTACAGTAATTCTTTTTGGCTCCATGTTGCCAAATCTATAGGGTCACTGATGAGGCTTAAGTGGTCTAAATCTGGCCCATCCCCTTTCTCATTAATACATTCGCTGCTCTTAAAGGATCGCAGTTTTATTTTAATTTGCTATTACTGCAGCTGGTGTTGTACCGTGTGACGGCCCTAAGAAGTCTACCCGATAGTGCAGATTATATTTTCCTTTTGGTCCTTTCAGATCAGCGAGGGTATTCTGAGAAATCAGAAAATTATTATCACTTATGATTCTTTTTCTAACCAACATTTACTATATTTGGCCCCATTTGGATTATAAAAGTCTTTGTATCGACTACATGTATCCTGTTGAAAGTTGCAAAATTACAGTAATTCTCTTTGGCTACCTCTTGCCAAATCTATAGGGTCACCGAAGAGGCTTAAGTAGCCGTAACCGCCATATGGCCCACCCCCTTTCTCATTAATATGCTCGCTGCTCTTAAAGGATCTCAGGTTTTTTTGTTTTTTTGTTTTTTTTTGAAAATGTGGGCGGACGGACGGACGGACGCCGGCTCGAGTACCATCCTATAAGCTCCCCATGAGCCTTCGGCTCCGGTGACAGAGCTAAAACTAAGGAAAATAAAATGTAAACAACATCTTTAGTTTTGGTTCCAATTAAAAGCTTGACCCTCAGTACCAATAAAGTCATCATCACCAAATTTCTTACAGCACAATTTGATGCAACATCACATGACACATGACTAAAAGAATCTATGATGGGGTTGAGGCTGAGATAAAGAAATTTCAGGGATTTGAATTTTGAGGCCTCAACGCCATCATTGATTATTTTTCTCACCCATCACTTTAAGGTCAGGGTGAAGTAAAAAACGCTACGATGGAATTTTCTTATTTTTTGTATATCGATGTATTAAATATGCAAAAATATTCCTTGACTACCAGATTAGTTTTTGAGCTATAGACAATCTAAAAACACCATTTTTGCCATTGAACTCAATGGGGAAATGGGAAATAGATGTCGGATTTCGCACATAAACATATTTTTCTCCTAAATTCCACGATGAAGTTTTTTTAAAAACTGATATTATCTGCGTGAATCAGTTTGGAACAGGTTGCTTGAAAAAAAGTCCTTGACAACCAGGCTCGTTTTCGTGCTATTGGAGGTTTTGTTATGTATGGTAGTGCGTTTTTGGTATTTTGCGCGATGTAAAGTAATGTCATGGCGTGAACACGCGTTGCATTTCAGTGTGCGACTGACGCAAGAATTACAATAAATGACTTTTACTGCAGAAACTCTCATTTTCTGTGTTTTGTTAAAAATTTGTCGCATTCTTTAAGGGAAGAAAAATGTAAAATTCGTACTAAATGACGTAAAAGCTACAGCCTTCTTTGGTTCAAAAAGGCGCGACATAAGAGCGTTGATTCTTGTTCCGCTGGCGTCGCAAAGCAACGTCACGCGTAACGCTGCATAACGACGTTTTACTTCACCCTGACCTTAAACCATTTTAACTCTGAATAGGCTTCATGTGCTGTTTTGGCAGCCATTTTGTTTTTACATGAAACAATATGCAAACAAGCAAATTCAGAGAATTTATGTCCCCCGCCTTGATTGTTTAGTTACACAAATATAATCTGAGTGCCTAAAAAATGACTAAGTTCAAATTGCGAAAAGTGATAAAAATTAAGCTGAGGATTATATGCAAACCATATGCGTATCTTCAAAGCATTATAAAGACAACTGTAAAGTTTCAAAAGAATCAGAATGAAACTGTAGGAGTTGCGCACACAAGGAACCCCCTGTCCATTCACTTTCATTGTCAAAATGACCGAAAAATGACTAAGTTCAAATTGAGAACAAAGTAATAAAAATTAATCTGAGTATCATATCCAAACCACATGCGTATCTTCAAAGCCTGGTAAAGACATCTGTAAAGTTTCAAAAGAATCGGAATGAAACTGTAGGAGGAGTTGCGCACACAAGGTACCCACAGTCCATTCACTTTCATTGTCAAAATGCTCGAAAAATGACTAAGTTCAAATTGCGAAAAAAGTGTGAAAAATTAATCTGAGGATTATATCCAAACCACATGCATATCTTCAAAGGATGGTTAAAACATCTGCAAAGTTTCAAAAGAATCGGAGTAAAACTGTAGGAGGAGTTGCGCACACAAGGTACATACTCTATAGGGGGACGGAAGGACGGAAGGACAGACGGACGTACGGACGGACGGAATGACGGAAAGCCAAAAACTATGTCCCTCCGCTTTTCTTCGAAAAGGCGGGGGACAATTAACCAGTGAAAAAAAAATGTATATTTTTTTTTATATGCACTAACCTTTCAAAAATATTCAATCAGCATTTTGTTTTGTGCATAAAATTCTCAGCAAAATTAAATTTTGAGATTTTTATCAAAGCAGAAGACTACAATTACTCCTGTAAACTGCCTGAATTAAATTCATGTTTTATTGCTTCATTGCTTGTATCATACTTATTTTGCATTTGGCAAAGACAAGAAGAATCTACAAAATTATTGTACACAATTGAAAAAATTCTCATGGTGCGGCTCAGTTTCTTTCAAATCTATTCTAGCAGCAGCATTATACAATTTCAAGAAGTCAGTGTAATAAACTTACTACAGGGGAATAAGTTTGGCTTCAAGCTGTTTATGACCAGTCTTTGGTGCAACGTTCTGGTAATAATGTGGGGCCATTTACACCAGAGGCGACTAATAACTTATCTAACAGACTAACAGTCTGAGTGTCATCTCATGGTTAAATATACAATTTTTTTATGATTTTTTTCATGTTTTCTTTTCAAATGCATGGTTACAAAGATCTGCTATTCTGGGATGTACTATTAAAAAAACTTCATTAACCCAATAAATTGTCTTTATCTACCAATTTTCAGGTCACTGACTACAAAACTTTCAGAAAAATCTCCAGTGATAACACTTTTTACATTGAAAAGCCTGTGACCATTTGACATAGCCAAAAAAATTGGCCAAGGTCAATATATGGTAATGATTTATACAAACTATGATGGGTGCGAGTCCCAGAGGCTTCATACCCAGTTTTGGGAAGAATTTTAAAGGGTTTTAACCATACAATGGCACGGTGGCTATCTTGGTAATATGACCTGGATCATTTTTACAAACTTCCACTCCCCTATTTAAAAATTTCAAAAGTTGGCTTTGACAGCCAAACTCTTTGGGATCTATAAAGTTATGTATTATGGACAGATGCTGGATCTAGGCTACAATATAAGCTCATCTGGTGAGCCTGCCACTCAGAAGAGCAAAACACTGAGTACTTTACAATATTTGTTTGAGCTGGGTTCAATGTCCTATTTAATCACTTATTCAGAGTGGATTCTAGGATTTTGTCAAGATGGGCCAACTCCCCCCTCACACTCTCAAAAAGGGGCCAAGGTTGAATCAAGTAGGGGGCCATACAAGTCGGCATTTTCTCAGGAAGATTTACATGAATGGTCACCTCTTGTGACTAACCAACAGCAGTTATTTTCAGTTATAGACTTCACAAATTATCAAGAAGCCAAATAGTTGATCTTGCATATAGATCCACCAGATTAATGGTCAATTAAAATGAATATGTAGATTTTAATATTTCAAGCCATTTGGGTGTAAGTCATAACAAAGTTCAAAGTCTATTGACTTTCTGCTGCTCTGAGTCTGCACTGTTTTCTCTGAACTTCCTGTTGGGACCTTTTGTTATATTGTTTTCCTTTTCCTTATGAGTAATATTATTGAATACACACTAACAAAAAAAGCTTTCTTCTTCGTAAACTATTAAAGTAAAAACAAGGAAAACAACTCAAAAATAATAAAACGAAGAAAACGTCACGAAAATTTGTGCCTTCAATAAATGTTTTGACATCGTTTTAGCCCGAGTCATTCAATAACTTATATAATTACTTTTGCGGTAGTTGGTACATTCCTCTGTCAGAGCATTTCGATTCTTCTAGCTATTGTTTACTCGTCCGTCGGACAAACTCATGTATTTCAATTTCAAAGAAATGGCATATTTTCAAGCCATTTCTTCCGAAACAAGAAGTCAAAGTTTCGTTTCCTTTTCGGTGGGTCTTGTGCATGTTCAGGGAAACATTCGGGGGCTGTAGCACCGGACATCTCAGCCTCATCATCGCCGATTTCCTGTCTTTTAGTATCACAAGCCAAGAAAGAATAAATCTCTACTCCATCTTGTATTAACGAAAGTGAAAGAAGAAAAACATATGCGCATGCGTTAACCGTCTCAGCCAATAGAATTGAAGTCTTGGTCAAATCTCGGATCC